>MU225818.1:1820617-1835461 GCA_018584345.1 Thuja plicata | reverse complement strand
TATATATATAAAGAAAAAGATTTTGTATATGTGGCATGAGAGTGTGTGTGGAAGAAGATAGGTGAGCCAAGAAAGGATTCTTTGAGTGAGTTCTTGGTGGTGATGTGTGTGAACTTAAGCAGATTATTGAGAGATCAAGAAGGGAATTTACACACAAATTTGCAGTGGATCACATAGTGGTATACAGAGAGAATATCATAAATTAGATCTACTTTTGGATGTGGTAATTGAGCTTAATTGTTGAATTGTTTCATGCATATTCAGATTCAATCTTATCAATTCATATTTTGTCTATAAAAGATATTTTTGTGTATGGTTAGTGAGCCAACCGTAGTGAGCCAACTGTAGTGAGCAAGCCACAGTGAGCAAAGCGACAGTGAACCTTCGTAAAAATAAGCTTAACTGGTGTTTCATTTCACAAGAATTAGTTTCTCCATGGTTTTTCCTAGTTTGGGTTTCCATGTAAATTATGGTGTTCTTTGTGTTGGTGGTTCTGTATTTTCGTATTTATATTTGTTATGATAGATTGGTTATCAGTAGACCAGAAGTTAATAATGATATAACTATAATTATCATTTGTATGATTAGTAAGTTTATCGACATAGTAAAAGTTTTAGAAAGTGTTAATGAATAATTGATTCACCCCCCTCTCAGTTATTCGACATGTTCAACAATTGGTATCAGAGCTTAGCCCCTTGCAAATAAAGCTTAACCTCTTGAGGGAGATCTTGGTTTTTTGAACATGTGGAAGGGGGATACTATGATAATGAAGATTGATAGGTCATGTTGAGCGACATTGAGAGTACTTAATAATAATAAAAAGAGGAGTTGAAAGAAAACTTGAAGAAAGCGAATGCATGTATTGGTAAGTTGAGGAATCATATCCAGAAGTTTAAAGAAAGGCATAAGGAAGGTAGCCAAGAATTGAAGGAATCAAAAGTAAAAATAGAAGACCTGGAATAAGAAGTAAAGGAAGCACAAGAAAAGGTAGCAGACCTGGAGAAGATGTTGAATGACAAGGAGAGTTTTGGAGAATTCATGAAAGATGGATTGAAAACATTAAAGGCAGGATGGATGAGGACCAAAGAAGAACTCAAACAGAAGTTGGAGGATTGGAAGTAGACTGGAGAGGATTTGAAGAATAATTTTTATTAAAGTATGGAAGAGTGGAAGAAATTTGAAGAGAATCTAAAGAATATCGTCAAGATAAAGACAAAAGAAAATGAGAAGTTGGATCGAGAATTAAAGAAGCTGAGATCTTAAGCTAAAGTGTGTGATAGTAGTACTATTTTGGATATTAGCCCTACAGAAGAGTCACAAAGATAAATAAGGATTAGGTTTTATCATTGAATGTTCAAATTGAAGAAAGATAAAGGCAAAGAGAAGATGATTTAAGATGGAGAAAAGGATAAAGTATCAAGCAAGGTTAGGAATCAAAAGTAATCTACAAGAAGGCCTTCGGTGAGACAAACTGAATGCTCAAAGGTACTTATCCTTTAATGGTTTTTGTCATATTTGAAAGAATTTTGGTCATAAGGTAGTTTATTGTAAGATGAAGAAAGATCATAAGATTCAATTCTTTAATTGTCATAAGTTTTGTCACAAAGAAAGTCGATACAAAAGTCAAGTTTCAAATCAGGATAAGAAGAGTGAAATGAATAATATCTTTCATGGGAATCGCTATGTATGTCACAACTATGGTCACAAGGATAATAAATGCAGATCTAGAGTTCAATCATTGAGTTCAAGATAGAGGAATTCTAATTTTTTTAAATGTGGTTAATTTGGTCATTATGCTAACACATGCAGATCTAGTGGTGCTTCAGTAAATGCTAGAGATGGCAATAATATATTGGTTTTAAGTGAATGTCATAATAATAACATGAAATGGAAGAAGAAGGATGTTGTTGATGTAGAGAGCCTTGCGGTACTAGATCCTAGTACTACCTCTACCGACAACTGAGTTGAATGCTTTGGCTCAAGGGGAATATTAAAATCCTATATCAGTCACTTCCCTTGTTCCGAAGAGATACCATTTAAAACTAGCTTCTCTCTGGTATAATGATTGGATAGATAATAATTGTAGTTAATGATTTAATGATTGAAGTGCACAATACAATTGGATTACATCAGCGATAATTAATTTTTGGTGGGAAATTCAATCGTGATGGTTCGTGGCTTTAAAGGTAGAATTTTGAAATCATTTGGTACTGTAGCAAGAAGTAAAATTTGAGAATTTACAGAGAGATCTTGAGGGGAAATTTATGAGTGATTATGGAGTCTCAATTGGTCATTCGAAGTATCAATACGTTTGTATCAAAGAAAATTAATGAGGTTGAGTTGAAGGAGTTTGATCATAGTAGAATCAATAAATTAGGTTCTAGACTAGTTGTAGAAGATATGCAAAGGATTAGAAATCTTGGCCTGGATATTTGGGGAGAATTTCCTTGGTGCGACGACATAGAATTCATTTTTTTCTTACATAGAATTCATTTTTTTCTTACTGAGTTAGTTTCAATATGAAACCCTAGTGTTAGTAAGCCTTATCTAGTGATGAAATAGGTAATTGGGGCTATTATAAAATTAGCCAACATCGCTGAATTACCTAGAAAGAAGATGATAAGCTACAAGGCGGTAGGAGAACTAACTGTGATTAGTCGTGATCAGTGTGCATTGTTAATTAACACCCTCAAAGATGATGTAGTGAGGTATGGTGCCTATGGAATTTCTCACAAAATTCAATTTCAAAATCATGATGGTGTCACTTCGGCGTTAGTTGTTTATATTGCACATAAAGTTGTAAGGAAAAATATTCAAATGGATATTTTTAAGATGTTGCTAGATAATTTTCTTGAAAATCCAAAGATGTATGTTGATGGTGGATATGTTTTAGATTTGGGTTATTCGTAATGTGCCTAGCATTCTATTTCATGATATCATTACTTGGTGAGGAGAATGTTGAGTGGAAGAATGACATTGCTATTAGTAAGCAACTTTGCAGATATCTTGATGTGTTGGAAAATAGAGATGTCTGTAAGGCATATTTCATGTCTTTGCAGATAAGTATTGGTTTAGGTTTGACAACTACTGGTGTTGTACTAGTAAGTCATGGTGAGGAGGGTTTCTCCTTTGGTCAAAATATGTTAGATGTTGTCGTCGATGGTTCCCCTTTAGAACTGAAAAGGAGAAAGTTGAGTAAGAAAGGAAAACAAATAGTTACTATTCATAGAGTGAAGAAGAGAAGGATAAGGTTGAAGAAGAAGAGCCTGGAGAAAAGAGAGAAGGAGAGGAGAAGGAAAAGAAGAGGTAAATGTGAGTTCTCTATTATAATCTGACTTTATGGATTTTGATATGGTTCATTCGTTGATGAAAGATGAGACATTTGAAAGAATTGGTGACATGTAGATTGGTTGCTCGTCACTGCGCAGAATAGAGATTGAAGAGTTGTTGACAGATGACTTGATCAGTAAGAAGATTATTGTTTCTAGTGAGTCTGGTATGTTACTAGTTGATTTGGTCAAGAATATTGAGGAAAGATTAATGCAAAGTGGAGATGATTGCGGAAAGTTCCAGAAATCTATTGAGAAGAAATTCATAGATGTGAAATAGAAACTTACTAGAGTTATTAGTGAAACAAAAAATAATGTGAAGGAAATTATAGATATATCCAGGTATTGTCTTTTGTGGCCTGTTGATGTAGACAATTTTAGAGGAAGAAGTAAAGTGATTGAGAAATAATTCAATGATTTGGGAAAGACATACGATGTCTTCAAGGACAAGGATATAAAATAGAGGATGAGATTTGGTGAGCTATAAACAAAGTTGTTGTTGTTATCGAGGTAGAGAGAAGACTTGATAACTTTAAACATTTTGGTTGGTGAAGGACATGATTGAGTTTCGGTTGGAGATGTTAGGAATAGCAGTCCACAAGACAACTAAGACGGGGGTGAATCAGTTGTGATATAAAATATTAAACTTTAAACTTTATAAACCAAAACTGTAATGCAAATGATAGCATTGTAAATGCCAACAAAATAACACAATACTTGTTGTCGAGGAAACCCTGTTAAAGGTAAAACCCCGGTGGGAATTAGTACCTACAAATAATTTACAGAGACTATAGTATCCCTGTTAATAGATTTTTCCCTGTTAGGAGCTTATTACAAAATTACAATACACAGTCCATGTTAGGAGACAGAGCTTGTTAGGAGTCAAGAAAATTAGAAGGCTCATTGCCTAGGCACACTGCCCAAAGAAGGTTAAATCCACCCTCAAGGATCCACAATCTAAACAAGTGTATATAGGAATATACAATCCAGTGAACTATCTGATAGAAATTGTCTTTGCTTGGTCAGTCCAATGAAGTATTCTTATCACAAACTATGCTCTACATCTAGCAGCAAAACAAGCCTTGCAACTTTCACTTCTCTTCCTTTTCAATCTCTTCCACTACCACACATTTCCAAAAGAAAAGATCACTCATATATACCCTATTACAATAATTCACTAGGTCGTCCAGTTAAGCTTTCCTAATACACAAATAATTAATTAGGTTGGACAATTAGGCTTTCCCAATATACAAATAATTGTTTAACCCCTTGTTAAGATACACACAGTACCTATAACAAGTAAACATCAAATACAATCCATCAGTTATACTCCCAGATCTGCAATCCACACTCATAATTCGTATTACATGGTACATGTTTGAAGTCGGCCACCAAATAGGTCTCCTCCATAATACACACCACAATTGATGTCACCAGAATGCTCATGCCAATCGATCAATACCCAATGTTCCTCAATATGTCCTATGTCACTCAGTAAGCTCACATCACCTGAAATATCTTCACTAGTAAGATATACCCAAAACACAGAGACCTGCTCTGTCAAGCATCACAGTTACAGTCTAGAAACCAGTCTTCACTAGATCAATTGTAACATCCTCAATATGTAACCAAATTTGATTGTTCTGAAACATCCGTACAGTGTTTGTACACTTCTGCCAGTTAAGTAACCAGTCTGTCTTCTTCACAGAAACATATGTTGACATCAGTGACAAAACATGAATATCAACAACATGATCAGTACCCAAAACTGATATCATCCAACAATCTCCACCTTTGGCATTGATGGCAACATATGGGAAAATCCATCAACTCACAAATACTTTCTCCTCTCAATACAATCTTCTCAATATCCTCAACACGAATCTCCCCAAAATAGTAGGGATTTTCACATAGATTCCTTCCCCCTTTGGCAGCAATGGCAAAGGGTTCCATAACTCATATGTAATTTTCCTATAGCTTTTTCGAATCTTCATGTCCAATAGTCAGGTGCAAGATCACCCAATTGTGCTCTAGTGTTCCTTCAATCACTCCCCTGAGGAGTAGATCCATACATCAAGGCCAGAAAATGATAAAGCTCTAAAAGCCACTGGACTGATGCGTATCTACATCAATTAATTATCATAAGGAGGGGCTCTGACCCCAAGCATGCTTCTGAGATACTCAAAAGCATCTTTTGGCAAAGGTTTTGTAAATATATCTGCTATATGTTCCTTTGTGCTAATATATTCTAGTTTAATTTCTTTCTCTGCTACCTTATCTCTCAAGAAATGATACTTAATAGAAATATGTTTAGTCTTTAAATGCATTATAGGATTCTTTGACATATTCACTGTGATGGTGTTATCACAATGGATAACCACTGGTTCTTCAAGAATTATTCCAATGCCCTTCAACATTTGTTTCATCCAAACAACTTGTGTGCAATTTATTGCAGTTGCAACATACTTTGATTCAGCAGTAGATTGAGCAATACAGTTCTGCTTCTTTCTCAACCAAGAAACCAACCTTTTCCCAAGGAAAAATGCACCACCACTAGTACTCTTTTTTTCATCCTCATTACATGCCCAATCAACATCAGTATAAGCCTATAAAATAAAATCATCTAATTTTTCATACCATAATCCATATTCTATTATTCCTTTCAAATATCTAAAAATTCTTTTCACAGCAACAAGATGTGTCTCTTTGGGATATGCTTGATACCTTTCCACAATACCAACTGCATTGGTAATATTTGATCTAGTGTGAGTTAGATATTGTAGACCACCAATCATAGATCTATACTTTGTCTGAACTACACTTTGAGTCTCGTCATTACTAGTCAGTTTATGTCCAGTAACCATAGGTGTTCCAATAGGTTTACAATCTTCCATTCCAAACTTCTTCAACATTTCCTTAAGATACTTGGTCTGAGATATAAAATTGCCATTCTTACTCTGATTAATTTACAAACCAAGAAAAAAATTCATTTCACCAATCATTGACATCTCAAATTCATTTTCCATTTCTTTAGAGAACTTCTTACTCATCTTATCATTGCCTCCAAAAATGATATCATCCAACAATTCATTAAATGCTTCAAACTTCACTATAAGAAATACAACCCTTGTCACAACAGAAAGCACAAAGAATGCAATCCATATCATAATAGAAAGTACATTGAACCTTTCACCATGATATGATCTTGTTCTTGTAGGACCACACAGATCTATATACACCAGATCCAACTTCCCTTTTGTTGAATAAGATTTGCTTTTAAAACTGCTTCTGGTCTGCTTCCCCGTAACACACTATCTACACATAGTGTTGGATAGATTTACAATCTTAGGTAGATCTCTTACAACATTATTCATACTTGCCTTCACAATGTTATCAAAGTTAACATGACAAAATCTTCTATGACATATCCAATTGTCATCAACCTTTGCAATAAAACAAGAAGCTTCAGATGTATTCAATTCAAATACATTACCTCTAGATTTAGTACCAGATGAGATCAAATCTCCTTATTTACTTTTGATAGAGCATTTTCCATTAATTAATTTCAACTAATAACCTTTGTCCACTAACTGTCCAACACTCAACAAATTATGCTTAAGTCCATCAACAAGCAATACATTGTCAGTATTAGTATTTCCATCCAAATAAATAGATCCAACTCCAATGATAAGTTTAGGAGTATTGTCACCAAATCTAACAATACCACCATCATATCTTTTCAATTTCATAAGTTTATTTTTTATCTCAAGTCATATGATGTGAACAACCACTGTCTATAACCCATTCAGATTTCTTTTCAACACGAGATACTAAGGCTTTTTCCTCATGTATAGTTCCATCATCCTTTATAGCAATAAATCCAATTTCATCATATTTGCAATCATCATCATAAACACCCTCACTAGCATAATAACATTCCTTGTCTTTAGGATACTTTGATTTATAAAACTTAGGTTTATGCTTAGGAACCCTTGTAGGACATCTAGATGCAAAATGACCAATCTTGTTACATGAAAAACATTTCAAAGGAAATTTGCCTTCAAATTTACCCTTACCTCTTTTCTCTCTTCAAGTGATCAATGCTACCACTTCATCTAGCTTCATTTCTTCCTCTTGTATCTGTTCCCATTCCTCAACATAGTCTCCAAGCTCTTCTCTTAGGTCACCATAGCTAGTGCTAGCAATTCCAGATAAGGTCTTTTTGTCCTTATGTGTGGTTGCCTTGAATGTTGACTCAACTTTGGGTAAAGTATCTCCCAATTCTATGGCCTCAAAAGTAGTTAGTTTTCCAATCAACATCTCTCTAGTGAAGTTTAGTGTCAAGGGTATAATCTCCTCTATAACTTGTACTTTGGTTCTATAAGCAGGTGTCAAAGATCTGAGTATCTTTGCAATCACTTCTTCCTCACTGTAAGTACCTCCAGAGTTTCTAATGCTAGTAAAAACTTTAGTAATTCTCTATCCATATGCCCTAATGTTCTCATCTTCAGTGATTCCATCTTTGTCTTCTAGTTTTGTAGCTTTGCCTATTTTGTAAACTTATCTCCTTCATATAGTGCTTCCAATCTTGTCCAAATCTCATGTGAAGAATCCAAGTCTTTTACTTTAGTGAATTCACCTTCAGAAAGTGTGTTGATCAATGATTCCCTTGTGACCATATTACATGAAAATAACTTCTTTTAATCTTCAGTAGCCTTCTCCAGTTCATCCTCAGTCACTATCTTTTAATTCTTCTTTGTGATCATCTAGTAGTCAAGTCCCAAACATATCAAATGTGTTCTCATCTTGTTCTTCCAAATGTCAAAGTTTTCAAGATCAAATTTTAGACTATCCTTCCTGTAGTAACTCATCTTTAGGATCACCTCAAGCTATTAATATTTCTCTCTAAGGACCAGTAGCTCTGATACCAATTGTTAGGTATAACAGTCCACAAGACAACCGAGAGGGGAGGGGGGGTGAATCAACTGTGATATAAAATATTAAACTTTAAACTTTATAAACCAAAACCGCAATGCAAATGATAACACTATAAATGCCAACACAATAACATAATACTTGTTGTCAAGGAAACCCTGTTAAAGGTAAAACCCCGGTGGGAATTAACACCCACAAATAATGTACTGAGAGTATAGTATCCATGTTAAAAGATTTAGCCCTATTAGGAGCTTATTACAACATTATAGTACACAGTCCAAATTAGGAGATAGGACCTATAAGGAGTCAAGAAAAGTAGTAGGCTCACTACCTAGGCACACTACCCAGAGAAGGTTAAAGCCACCCTCAAGGATTTACAATCTGAACAAGTGTATATAGGAATATACAATCCAGTGAACAGTGTGATAGCAACTGTCTTTGCTTGGTCAATTCCAATGAAGCATTCTTATCACAAACTCTACTCTACATCTAGCAGTAAAACAAGCCTTGCAGCTTTCACTTCTCTTCCTTTTCAATCTCTTCCACTACCACACCTTTCCAAAAGAAAAGATCACTCATATATACCCTATTAAAATAATGCATTAGGTTGGCCAGTTAAGCTTTCCTAATACACAAATAATTAATTAGGTTAGCCAATTAGGCTTTCCCAATATACAAATAATTGTTTAACCCCTTGCTAAGATACACACGGTATCTATAACAAGTAAACATCAAATACAATCCATCAGTTATACTCCCAGATCCGCAATCCACACTCACAATTCATATTACACACTACATGTCTGAAGTCGACCACCAAATAGGTCTCCTCCATAATACAAGCCACAACTGACGTCACCAAAATGCTCACGCCAATCAATCAATACCCAACATTCTTCAATATGTCCTTTGTCACTCAGTAAGCTTGCATCACCTAAAATATCTTCACTAGTAAGATATACCCAAAACATAGAGACCTTCTCTGTCAAGCATCGCAGTTACAGTCCAGAAATCAGTCTTCACTAAATCAACTGTAACATCCTCAATATGTAACATAAATCCAAGCAACCTTAGGGATAAGGTAAACACACATCCTTCTTCATGTAACCAACTTAGATCATTCTGAAACATTCGTATAGTGTCTGTACACTTCTACCAGTCAAGTAACCAGTCTGTCTTCTTCACATAAACATATGTTGACATCAATGATAAAACATGAATATCAACAACATCATCAGTACCCAAAACTGATATCATCCAATAGGAGCATGTTTCTAGTATTATTTCTAAAGCAGAGGATTATGAGTGACAAATTCAATCTCTGGACTGAATTTCATCTTTTTATTTTCTAGTGGAACATGATAGTTTTTGTGCTTGGATGGCTGATATTATTGTTGAGTGGAAGAAAGAGCTTCTAAGCTTTAAGGAAAGGTATAAGATTTTTTTATAGTTAATTCCATTGTATTTCTTAAAGGTTTCTATGTTGATTTTTTTGGCCCTTTTCCATTGTGGCAAAAAGGGGGGAGAGAAAGTAGAAGTCAAAAACATTAATGAAGTATCTACTTAGAAGGATTTTTGGGTTTTAAAGATTTTGGAGTTTTTGGATGATCTATATTTTTGTTGTTTTGTCATCAATGCCAAAGGAAAATATTGTTAGATTCAATATTGCTATCATTGTTGTCATTTATGCTAAAGCATTCATACTGACATCTCGGTAGTATTGGTTGGTTATTGGCAGTTTGAGTTGTGTATTTGTTGGTTGTTAACAGAGTAACAAATGTATCAGTTATATATAGAACAAGTTTTGTACATGTAGTTTTGGTGCTCTATGGAAGGTGTAATTGGTCCTATTTATGGATTACATATTTTGGTACACTTGTGTGCTTTTGGTAATTAGTGGTGCATGGTTCCTTATGTCGATTATTGCTGATTTCTATACCTACAACATTCTTCTAGGTGTTTCTCATAGTGGACTTTCTTGCAATTCATTAGTTAGCTTTTTGTATCATATTTTGGACATGTTCTATCTATTTTCATCTATCGGTGGGTTCAGAAGTTTTGGTGTTCAAGACATGGTCTTGGTTGTGGTGTTTCGATAGTTTCAGTAAATATAATGACCATTGTAAACATCTTAAGTGAAACCTTTTTTTTGGATCCTGGTGTAGTGTGTTGTAAAGTTCTCTTAAGTGTGTCCTAGATTTAGGATTGGAGGTAGTGCATTAAATGTAATTGTAAAATCCTTTTGGTTTGAGGTAGACACATGTTTGGTGTGGCTGACATGTATGATTAGATATCTATATAAATAAAGAAAAACCTTTTTTTTATTTGTGGCATGAGTGTGTGTGTGTGGAAGAAGATAAGCGAGTAGAGAAAGGATTCTTTGAGTGAGTTCTTGGTGGTGATCTGTGTAAGCTGAAGTATATTATTGAGAGATCAAGAAGGGCATTTGCATACAAATTTATAACGGATCAGACTGTGGTATAGAGAGAAGATTAGCAATTGGATCTATTGTTGGATGTGGTAACTAAGCTCAATTGTTGAATTGTTTCATGCATATTCAAATGCAAGCTTATTAGTTCGTATTTTATCTATAACATATCTTTTTGTGTAAGGGCAGTGAGCCTGAATGACAGTGAGCCAACCATAGTGAGAAAACTGATAACGAGCCTTTATAAAAATCACCTTAACCATTGTCAACATAACCAGTGTTTCATTTCATGAGAATTGGTTTCTCCATAGTTTTTCCCAATTTGGGTTTCCATGTTAATTCTGGTGTTCTTTGTGTTGGTGGTTTTGTGTTTTAATATTTACATTTGTTATGATAGCTTGATGTCATTACCATTAGAGAAGAAGTTAATATGATATAATTGTGATTATCATTTGTATAGATTGTGAGTTTACTGAGACAGTAAAAGTTTTAGAAAGTGTTTATGAATAACTTATTCACCCCCTCTTATTTATTCATCTTCTTCAACAGATACTTTATCCACATCATCTGTAGTTCTATTTGTTTAAACATGTTTCATTTATTCAAAAAAATCTTAAGAACATCCTAAAACCTAGTAAAATCTAATGACGAATTATTGAAAGATAAGAGATTGATGTCAAATATAAACTGAAATACTCACAATATAGGTATGGTTCCTATAATCAAACTTGTCCAAAATTTTCACACTACTATATTCAAAAGCTAATTTTAGATCATGCTCAAAATATTTATTTAATCTCATTTGAAAGATCACTCTTAGTCATGAGTTTTAGAAAGCCCTACCATTTTGAGCTCTAGATTTTCTTATTTGTGAATAAAATAGAATTATTTTCCTAATCAATGTATAAACCTTGATCTATTTAAACATATTTTCAATTGGTTGGGTAATTTATCAAAGATGTATATTGGGGCAAGGCATGCTTCATATTATCTCTATGAAGTCTTATCACAATCCAACTTGATTATGTTATCTAAACTAAATCCTCCACAATATTGTGTTAGTTAAAAGAAATCTCTAACAATATAATCACAATCAAACATTTGGAGACATTGGAGCATTTAAGATTAAAATATTATTTTCCAATTCAAAATTTTATTTTAGGCATGAGGGGCTTAAAATATTTTTCTAATGTGAGAATTTTGGTTTGGGCTTGGTGAAATTTGATGTCAAGAATTTCAATTTCAATTATGTTATTATTAATTCTGATTTGGGATTGTTGTAATACCATTTAAGATAATACGTATAATATTTATTTCTTTTTATCAAATTCAAAATTAATTATGGTCTAATTTAATTTTTATTTGAATTAATCATTTCTCACCAACTCAAATGACTTGAAGAGTTGGGTAAAGATATGTGTAACCTAGTTTATTGTAGGACAATACTGCAAATTAGTGACCTACAATGTATCAACTCCATGAAGTGGTGCATATAGATCTCAATATGTTTGATTTGTTGATGTTAAAGTAGGTTCTTTGAGATTTTGATGGTACCACTAATACATTTGGTGTTATTTTTTGACGACAACTTCCAACGGAGGATACACTTTTTTCTAAAATTGGGTTTTTTTTTTGTAATTCTCCCTAATGAAGTCAAAATTCTGACGACACTTTTAGTAGACCGTTGGAATTATGACCTTGAAAGGCTATACAAGAAAAAAAAAGTGAAAACCAAATCATTTTGATGTTAAGTTTGTCGCAAGAGAAAAAAAAGTGTGAAGGAGTCGAATTGAGGTAGGACACCTATAAATGATTAAGGCCTTGCCCTAAGCATTCGTAGTTGCGAAATTGTAAATGATTTTTTTTCATTAATATATTGATTTTATTAATAATATTAAATTTGTTACAAAAGAAGTTCAGTGATCTTCAAAACAATCAAAAGCCAGTAGGCCATTAATACACACTTTAGGCTCAAAGCTAAGCATAAAGGACCTAGGCCTTTCCAAAATCTAAACTAGACACTATTCTCCATCCACTAAATCTACCACAACATAGCCTGTCAAAAATTATCCTTATATATCCAGATAATAATAGTATATAAAGACAGACCTAACACATGGGAAATTGAGATATAGACAAACCTATTACAAAATTTATTTAAAAAAAACCCAGACAATGTGTCACTTTCAATGGTCTTCCTGCATTCTGACTCCACTCTTCTGAGCCATCCTTGGGACATTGGTTCACAAATTATGAGGAACAACACTAGAAAAAACACCATCAACTTCTCATGTTGGAATCTCATATTGGTGGATTTCCCTTTTGACAACCTCCCATTCTTTCAAAATTTGCCTCTTACATTCCTCTGTGTCTGCTTTCCCAACCCAGTGCACAAGTGGAATTAAACCATATTCCATCACCTCTTCCTCATCGGTAATGCATCCAAAAATATTTGTCCCCACTACAGGCACTTCCCATTCTAGGATGGAATCCAGACCCAACAAAAGGTCCTCTGCGAAGAGTGATTTCACCACCCATTTCACTACATCAATGTTATCTCCTAGTTCGAGGCCCCAAGCAATTATCATTGAGATAATATCTAAATAATCTCTGTGGTGAAGCTTATATCCCTAATATTTTGGGCCCAAAACTCCCAAAATAGAATTGTTCATCGTCTTTGTCTTAATCTTTAATAACCCAGAGATCCTTTCCCGCCTAACTGGACCTGAGAAAGATTTCATCTAGCGTTTTGAATCCACCGTAAAGTTTGTGTCTATTTTGTCCCACTTTTGTAAAAACTTACACATCCACAGACAAATAAAATAGAGTGCCATAACTTTCACATCAGATTTAGTAATGAAAGTTGTTTAAAATGCAACTTGTTGTCATGTCGCATCCCAAATCCATCTTCAATTTGTCTTATCTGTCAGGTCGCAATTAATTTTGGGAAAGATTTGGTCTTTTCAGAGCTATTTTTATCATACTCGCTTGTGTGGAAATCACTCAAAATCCTTTTTTCCCCTCTTATTTATGATGTTTCATCATTGCCTTCCCGAGGTGTAGACTCTTCATGTTGCCTTATCATGTAATGCCCCACCAGGGAACCCAAGAGAACTAACCTAAACTTGACACTGAGTTAACCGGATAATTTTTTTTTTTAAATGTTTACAAACAACAATGATAGCAATGCAGAAGCAATGAAATGAGATACATGATATACACATAAGAACAACTCATACACAGATAACAATCCTCGAGGGTTCCTTGACGTAGAATCACTTAAGCAAGATAATCTACGAATAACATCTATAAAGAACTATCACAAAGGATACATCAAATGAATCCAATAATATACATCTCATAACTCACATCCTCTGCACATGTCGCGGGGTATGTAGTAATCACTCTAATACAAGTAACACATCCGATACACTATTACAAGATTAAAATTGATATGATAAGATCAAAACCTCCTAAGATAAACATGATGAATACAACATGATACAACTCATGAAACTGTACAAGTCTCCAAAAGAATCAGAAGATATAACTGCAACAAAGATCACCCAAGCATGAAGAAGAACCGTCGGATCTCAATGGTAATAAGAATCACTACCACCTGACCGCGTGGAACCAAAGGTCCACTCCCACCATGCTGAGGAGATAATAACAGGCCCACTCACACGAGTATACAACATGAAGACAATCAAGGGTATACAAGCCATCATAAAGAAACACATAGGAAGAACCTAGAAGCTTTCTGATCACAACGAGAAAGACTAAAGAAAAAGCATAAAGATGGAAAGAACAAGACAACTGAAAGTTCAAGATCATACAAGGTACATCATCCAAAGATAAAAGAACATACATATGATATCCAAAACACCAACATAACCAAATACTGAATCTAAAAGCCAAGTGTCCAAGACACAACCACAAAAGGTACAACAAGACCTATGGAGGAGACTTAGGCTACATGCCACGGGAGTGTCATCATATGGTAATATACTCGAGTTACCCGGGATTGGTCACTATGGACCCCGGACCCTCAAGCATCATCTAGTTGAGTTTACCCTGGTCTGGTCACTCTGGACCCCGGACGCTCAACATGCTAACTAATCTTGTATTTAATGTAATCCCCAAGTTTTATTA
>MU225818.1:1803390-1817586 GCA_018584345.1 Thuja plicata | reverse complement strand
GATTCACACACTAGGGTAGTCAATCAGATTCTTTGTCCATCAATGGGACAAAATATGGGTTTAGGGTGTGGATTTGGACCTGAATACTATCTCCCCTCTCTTACCATTGAGATATTGCAATAGGGCATGCTCACTCCTGCCAATTCAGGGAAGACATAGCCTGGTACCTGCAAACCTGTCATCACCAAGACGAGCATACATGCATATAATATAGCAAACAATGGTTGAGACTAGTTTATCATGTGGATCTCGCCGAAGCAAGTAACTACGACTCTTTCCCATACCATATCAAGCACATCAAACAGTAATGCAAAACATATAAATGATCCATGTGCATATAAAACTAGGGTCAGTATTGTCAGAAAACCATAATCGAAATTACATCCTAACATATACATCACATCATGAAATAACCATAAATCATATGCAAATAGGAGATATAACACTCTAAGCAATGAATCAATAACATACTGAAACATGATACATAAATATCCTCTAAACCATCTGAAATAAACCACACATACATGAAAAAGCCTAAAAGAGATCGGCAATCAAAACTGAAAAGCAAACCAAGAGGTGGGTATTACTGATATTTTCCTCATGTTTCAAAAAAGATGACTATGCCAAGCCTCAGCATCAACACACCACTTCTATTTTACTAACATTGTCATATGAATAAAGTAAAATGTGTCCTCTCGGCTATTTCTTGCATTTTCAAATTTATATTTGTCGTTACAATCTAACTTTTCAAATCTCAATTCCCTAACCTGCATAAATTCACTGCCCATTTGGATAAGACATATGCCTCAGTATTACCCTCCCGATATATGTGACTTACTTTGAAGTCATTTAGATCTCTTAAAATGGCAAGAATTGCTTCAACAATGGATAGAAGATGCCATGCATCAATGTGTCCATTTTTTATGGCATTAACTAAAACTTGAGAGTCTCCTTCCAAATGGTTTTTTAAAAAACCCAGTGAGACTCCCAATCTTATTGCTAATAGAGCAGCTTTGCCCTCAACCATGTTATTAGAACTTGAATACAATCTCTGAGCTCCAAAAGCCAAAATATTTCCATTGTGATCTCTGATAATGGCACTAGCGCCTGAAGGTCCTGTGTTTCCTTTGGAGGCACTATCAAAGTTGGCCTTGATCCAACCTTCCTTTGGGCCCTTCTATATTACACCTGCTATGTTCTTCTTATTTTGTCCGTAAGGAACTGAAGACCCATTCCTGCACTTCATTCCTGGCCATGCCTTTTGAATTTGTTGATCCATAAGAGAGAAAGGGACTCTCGTGTGAAGTCTAGATGCAACAACACTTGTGACTTCTTCAATGGCATGGTTGATTTTGTTAGAGTAATCACTTATTAATTAAATCATGTTGATTTAATTAGTTAAGTTGTTTTATTACTCTTTAGTGCTTAAGCTTTCTCTTAGGTGCATTAATTAATTCTTTTATTAATTATTAATGTGCAACCTAGAATTTTTAGTTCTTAAGGTTTTGTTCACCTTTATAGGTTGAACCTTGTAATTTCTTTTTTCATAACTTGGAACATATTTTTCTCTCTCCCATTTTGAGTACTTTCTGAGTTCTGTTTTTTCCTCCTTTCAACCTCTCTCTTATAACAGGTTATTTGCATGCATGTGTTCTTCAGTTCTGTGGATTTTTCTTTCTCAAATGCTACATGGTATCAGAGTCGTACTGTTGTTGCCTGTTCTAGTGTTTTCTGAAGCAGTGATTCAAAGCAGAAAACCTCAGCTTTTTAAGGGTTTTTGTCGTCAATCTAGGGATAGAGTTTTTTTTGGAGCACTTTGGACAAAAAATGACCTCATGGTTGAGTCCAAAAGACCCCAAAACCCCTATTTTGATATAAGGCATGACATATTTGGCCTAAAATGCCTATGGGGAATTTTTTTTACATTTGGGACTGTTCAGGGCACATTTTTTGAGAATTTTTTTTTTTAAAACATGATTTTTGGCGCAGCCACAGCCCAGCCCACTCATGGCCAGTGCGCTACCCCACCACCACCGTGGTCAGTGCGCCACCAACCCACCACTAGCGGTCCGCCCATGGACCACCGTCGTCGCAGCGTTGTCTGTGCACCACCCCACTGCCCACACGCCACCAGCAACCAGTGATGTTAGGTTTCCAGCTATTAACGTCATCCTCTGGTGACCAGATTTTTTTTTTGGTGGCCAAAATATTTTTCCAGCATGACGACCTAGTGATGATCAAATGACTATCAAATTGTTTACTGTAGACGGGCAACGACCATTTGGACGTCAATTTTTTTGCAGTGATTGGTTTTTTCTAGTGAGTTGCTCATTTTGACCTCCTGTCAGTCTTTTGGCCATAACTTGAGCATATGGTATTATTTTTCAAAAAACAAGATATTACCAGAAAGCTCTTTCTGAGATGGAGACCACCATGTAGGTTTTGGATGCACACTTGGCCATTTGAGTACCTATTTTCAAATTCAAATTTGAAGCTTTTGTTTCCCTCCTCACTGCACCAAGTTTTGATCTAAATGTAGTAAGGTCAAATTTCTCATTTTTTTTTAAAGAGTTATCATGGGTTTCTCTACTCACCCTTCTATTGTTATTATGGAATGGGGTAATTATGAGTCATGGGAAAAGGGTATACTTACGCATTGTAGGTGGCTTAATTTTTTGCCTTATTTGTATGATCTCATACCTAAACCAACCACTGTAGAGGGAAAATTAGCATGGGATATTATTAGAGATGACATAGTAGGACTTATATTGTATAGTGTTGATCATGACACTATGTTGGCTATATTAGACATTGATTGTCCTCACCCACTTTGGACATGTCTTTGGGAGATCTATGGAGACCCTAATCTCTCTCCATTCCCAGAGGATCCTGCTTCAGATTGTCTCTTACCCATTGCTTGGAGAGAGAATACACCCTTTGATCATGATACTTTAGAGGGACTTGATTATTTAGACACCCTTACATCTTTCAATGGATCGTAGGCTTGTCTCACATTTCCTACTCTTCAGACCAAGACTTCTCCAACATCTCATGTTGTTCCTGATTCAGTGCAACAAAGCATCATTCACCTTCCAAACATAGCTACTTTGGACTCTTATCTTGCATACATCTCCTTCTTGTTTGTTGAGTCTTATATTACAGATTTGGAGGATTATTTTGAGGACATTAATCTCCTCTACCTTGATAGTCAGGTTATCACTGTTCGCCCACCATTATCAGTGCATTTAGCTGTTGCATTTCAGGATTCTCCACATCGGTTTGGGTTTGGCATCATTTGTTTTAGTTCAGACAAAGAGATTCTTTAACATTCGATCTTGGCACACATCTTGAGTCA
The DNA here is from genome assembly GCA_018584345.1 of Thuja plicata. Lineage (NCBI taxonomy): Eukaryota > Viridiplantae > Streptophyta > Pinopsida > Cupressales > Cupressaceae > Thuja > Thuja plicata. The sequence continues at coordinate 1,814,231 of MU225818.1, read as the reverse complement.
GATTGGTTCATCACTCTTCATAGGGTTTCTTCAACATCATCCTTTGGATCCATTTCTTCCCAAGGGGAGGAATATCATTTGTTGCTTTAGGATCTCCTTTTGGATTCCACATTGGGCATCTACCATTGTGACAAGAGTTTCCTTATTCTAGGGGGCTTTGGTGTCTCATCCCTCTCTCATGGGGGGGGGGGGGCTAGTTGTACTTATGGTCTTGAGAGAGTCTCTTGAGCCATTTATTTTCTGCATTTTTCTATCTCTTTTTGGAGAGGGGTTTTTCCCACTGGGTTTTCTCCTTTGTCTCCATTTTACAAAGATTTTCTTGTATTAGGTACCTGATCAGGCCTTATTGTCGGGACCTATTTCCTGATTTCATAGTTGTGCTAGGTTAGCTTACCCCCTATTCTTAGCTTAAGGGGGTGTTAGAGTAATCACTTATTAATTAAATCATGTTGATTTAATTAGTTAAGTTGTTTTATTACTCTTTAGTGCTTAAGCTTTCTCTTAGGTGCATTAATAATTAATTCTGAACTGTCTGTCGGTTTGCTCAGTAAATTGTGCTCTTAGTTTACACTATAAATTATCTCTTAGTGATAGTGTATATTGATGTTCACTAATTTTCGTTTCACTGCACTAACATTTTTGGTGACCATTGCACTTGTCTATTTTCGGTGTACTCTGAACTTGACTATTTGGGTGTCCATTGTGATTGACTGAATACTATCACGTGGTGATCATGTTATTGACAATTCAAAAATAGTTTCCTTTGTATACTAATGACAAATATGATCATTTAGGATTATCAATCTCCCCCTTTGGCATTAGTGTCAAAAACTGATATGTGCAAAACTGAAATGTTCAGTATATACACCAAATGTTTACCTTGTCAATATGAATCCCCCTATGTGCATGCCTCAGTGTAGTGTATGTATATGTTTCTTCCTTTGATACTTTTTCCTTTATACATATATTTCTCCTTTTATTATTTACCCCTTTCACCTTACCATTTCCCCCTTTATCATATCATTTCCCCCTTTTTTTAAAAATAATGACAAAGGTGTAATACTTACAACTTGTCAAAAATGTGGGAATGGAATTTTTGAATGTCCTCCATTAGCTTCTCCCATTTCTCTTTGAGGTGCTCAAGGGTCATGAATTCTAATATGATTCTAGCATGCATTTCATATATGCTCTATGTAACAAACATCTCTGGGGTGGAAATCAATGCTTTTGCTGAAGTCATATGTTTCAATAGCAGTGTGAGATTCGGGAGTAACATAGCTTGCAACTCAGTTACCTCATCTCAGATTCTACTTTCTACCTTTTGAAGTTCAAGTCTCAACCATTTTGCTTCTATAATCTTGTCATAATGCAGTTTGAATGCATTTTCCTCGGATGTGAGACTTTGTGCACTAGCATTGAGATCTTCATCAATTTTGGCTATCTTTTCACTATGATCGGTAGTGAAAGTCTCTAATGTACACAAATTTTGAATTAAGTTGACTACTTATGATATTAGGGGTTCCATAGTAGTAACTAATTCAAAAAGTTTTACCTTATGTTCTGCCACTTCTTGGCTAATTTCTCTATAAGCTTGTATTGACACTTCTACTCAGCACGTTCCTCAATTACCTTGTCTACATCTACATTCTGTGATGTGATGGCATCAGTTAGAACTATTAATTGATCAAGTATAGGTGCATTTTGATCAATTTCGGTGTCAAGTACAACTTGTAATAGTATTTCTTTGGTTGTATCCAGGACTTGAGAGTTATTGTGCTCCTTCTTGAGTTTGTCTTGTATTGCCTTTCTTTTACATAGTTGTCCATACTTTGTAAGTGAGTCTGGATCCAATGTTCTAGGATCATAGTTTGGTATATCAATAATTTCATCTAATGTGACTGGATTTTTATTCTTCTTCTTCTTGGATATGGTGGTGGAAGTAGGGTTATGTAGAACTATAGCTAGTTCATGCTATTTCTCTTGCTTTGGTGATTGTGTGAGAGGTGTGATTCCTTTTGTGTGCTGCTTGGTATTGACCTGTTGGTTGGTAGTGGACATCTCCATATCAACCTTGTCTGTATCTGTAGCCTTTTCATCCTTGGTGTTCTTTTCGCTTGCATCACTTTGTTTTTCTTCTCCACTTACATCTTTCTTCTCTTCATTTGTATTCGTCTGCTTCCCTTGATCATCACCTGTGTCTATTGGATTGTTTGCATCAAGTTCAGGTGTCTTCTCCTTTGCTTCTGTGATGATATTGATAGCTTGTATCAATAGTGGCATGTCACCTAGTATATTTACCTATGCAACATCCAAAGTTTCCTTTTCCTTTTCCTGCTTGGTGGCATCAGTTACATCTTCATCTTTCTTGGGATCATCATTAGAATAAATAAGTATTATATCTTTGATTGTGACTTCTTTTGTGTCCCCTAATGATTGCAAAATCTGAGGTACATCATCCATGGCCTTGCTTGCCTGTTTTGTCAACTCAACTGGATTGATGTCCTTGGTGTCATTTATGAAGATGTGTTCGGGGCTCGGTGTGGCCTCTTTCTCTTCATAATGAGGTGTCTCAGTAAGAGCCAATACCTTCTCGGGGCTTGTTGTATCCTCCTTAGGTGGATTGAATATTTCATTCCAAGTTTCATTTCTTTCTTTGTCAAGCTCTATTAAACTGCCCTCTAGTACTTTGTAAGCTCTCATTTAGCTGAAAAATTCTTTGCATTCTTCTTCATCATGTCATCAATTTCTTCAACTTTTGATTTGGGTGGCATGATTGTAACTAGGGATCTTTCCCTTATCTGTTTCTCTGTATGCAAGGAATATATCCATCTTACTGATATTTTGTCATTAAGCTCTTGTGGCATCATCTTATTAAATTGTACAAGTACATATTTGAATACAATCATTTCCTTAATGATGGCTTCTTCTATCTTATTTTGATCCTTGAGTTTCAGAGCTAGCCATTGTCTAACCTTAGGATTTGATATGCTACCTGTCTTGATGATTGATGCAGAAATCTCAGCAATTGTGTGAGGAACCTTGATCTTTTCTATTTGAACTCCTTATTCTTTCTCATCCTGCTCAGTGTCATCCTTATCTTATTTTCCTCGAATGTATTTTCTTCTTTTCCTCGATGTTGTTTTCCCAGTTCAAGGCTTTCTCTTATAAGTCCTCACTATACCTTTCTTTGCAGGTGGTGAGTCTGCATCTTTTGTAGTATGACTCTTAGTTCTTGATACATCAGTAGTTCTTGGTTTCTTTGTTGGTGGTGCATCAAATTTAGTTGACTCAGAGTCACTTAATTGTTAACCTTCACTGACGGGTGACTGTCCCTTGGTGTCATCTTTTTGTTATAATTCATCATCGTTTACTAATAGCTTCTTTTGAAGTGTCTGTACCATTTTAGTATTCTTTCTGTCAATCTTCTTCACTACTAGGCCAATTTTGATTCTAGCCTTAGCTTCCTCATATGTGCCAAATCTTGGTAATGGTTTATCCACTGCTTCATTCAACAATGCTTCAATAGCATTTGTGGCCTAACCAATGTTGATTTCATAACCAAGTGGTGGTAACCATGTTGTTCTCGGTATAGCTGATTTGATTAAAGTGGTGTCGGTATCCACTATGAAACATATGTCATCCTTATACTATTCCACTAGTTATTCAGGTATCCTCATTCTTTTCTACATTTTGTCCTTGAAGGTAGTGAAGTATGCATCCATGACTGATGTAAAATTATCCCCTAGTGACTTAATAAATTCACTAATTTGTAAAGTTACTGGTTGGGTTGTGTCCTAATTGACATTATCGACAGATGGGAAGAAGTTATGGAAATAGACAAATGTACACATGAGGAGTGATCCGAACTTACATGAATTAGACCTTGCTGACCTAATTATCCTCATGTTCTCTTCTAGTTGCTTTAGTAGAAGCTCGGATAAATATAGTTGTAGTCCCTTCTTCACAATCTTGTAGGTAGTGTCAATTGCTATGCATGCTATGTTGTTTAATCAGTTGGCTTGGAATACCTTGTAACCCAGTACACATGCACTGAACTTCATCTCTGGGTCGGTGATAGAATTAACCTTTAAAACTTTATCATCCCATACTGCACCTGTCATCTTTTCAATCTCGGGGTGAGAAGGATTTTTTAGGGCTTTAGCCTTGTCGGTTACTGGATAACCAGTTACTGCACGAATGAAATCCTTAGTGATTGGTTTCGGTTCTTCCAACCACATTTTCCCATCATGTACTCAGCTGAGTACTATTCAAATCCACTCGATCTTGAACTCTTTCAGGAACATTGGGGCATTTGTTAACCCTTTTTGTTCATCTTTCATGTTTCCATCTATGCAAAGCTTCTTGTAAGCTTCTTCAAGCTCAAGATCTTTGATTTCTGCAATCTCGTAGTGGATATATGCTCAGACATCTTCAACTAGCAAAACCCTAGGAGGTATACTTGAGAATGCTCCTTGGTTGTCGAGTTGTGAAGTAACCTCAGGGAAAAATTTATACTTAGGCTCTTCACAAGTTGTATTCTTGATTAGATTGACCTTCTTTTCCTTCACATTCTTGATCTTGGAGACTCGTGATGTGGTTGCCATGTTTCTTGAAATTAGGGCTTTCTCCGTAAATAATCTCTTTGCTCAATGAGTCTTAGATACTCACTTGATCTTAGTTGTAGATGTTGGGAATTCGTTGAAGTAGCCGTGAATGTGCTTGTGAATCTCTCTGCAATCTGGTCGCTCCTTGGTTGCTCTTCTTCACTTTGCTCTTTACTCTTAAATGCTTGGTGAATGAATGAGCTTTATGTCACCCTTTTATAGATGATGCCCTAAGTGGTGTAATAAATGCTTCACCTACTTCTCGGTGGTCGAAGATGAAGTTGCTCGGTCATCACACAAACTTCTCAGCTTGGTGAGTATGCACTGCTTAGGTTAAGTTTCAACTCAATTGACCTTTCACATGTTCACCGATTGTGCTCAATATGTAGTGAAGATGATTGTCTTTCATGTGATTACCGATGATGCTCAGTTTACATTGACAACTTGGCTTTTATATGTATACCAATGATTCTCGTTATGTATTGACCGACAAGATTGGATTCACAAATTCATAATAATTAATACCATAGTGCATCTCCATTCATGCTAATTTGGCATATTATCAATTCATATTGGAACTAATATAAAATATAACTTTGTATACTGCAATTCCATACTTACTTGTTTTGCTTAGGTGGGGGTGGTGATATCACCTAATCCATTGGATGAGGTGTCATCAACTGTGGTGCTCGGTCTAGCATCATCTTTGCTTGTATCTTTCCTCCACATTTGATTTCTCATTCTCCTAATATATTCAATAGTGTTCCCATTAGAAAAAGTGCTTGAGTCTATCACTCGATCTCTGTAGTCCTTGCTTAGATGATTGACCTTATGACAGTTGTATCATTGGAAAATAGAAGGAATTCCATTTTGGACTGGTTTATCCCTCTGAGTAAGTGGTTTGGGGTCATCTCAAACACCTTGAATGGGTCTTTGACTTGGATCTATATTTTCCCCCTGTTATGCCCTCTTTTCCACTTCTCTCCAACCTGTTTCTGGCATCCTGCTCTGCAACTTTGAGGTTCTGACCTCAGGGTCAAGGTCAACCTTGTGGGTCAAGGTAGAACTTGACCCTAACCTAGGTAAAGGTTGACCTTGACCCTGACCTAGGTCAGATTTGACATTGATCCTAACCCAGGGTCCAAATTTCATTTTTTTAGAGTTTCCAGATGTCGGGCTTCAGAAAGATTTAATTCCCGCTTCCGGGTTAGCTGTTTCAGTCTCTAAAGTAATGAATCTTGAAATTATATTTAATATAGGTTCACTTCTAGGGGTATAGGTCTAATTGGAATTTAATTCTCATATGTAGGCCTCTCTAGAAGATTGTGGCCTAGATTTGTATATAAGGAAGCCTTCGCCTCTCATTTTCTCTAACTAACTAAGCAAGAAGAAGAACTATTCAAGAAGCAATTTCATCCATCCAAACTCTAAGCATGATCTATTGAAGCAATCATCTACACTCTCAATCATTCAAGCATTCAAGCACATTCAAGCATTCAATTCATTAGGGAGATCCATTGGTAGCCATTAAAGGATTCAAGCTCTATGGAGCCGTCTTATTGAAGATTTCTCCATCCACATCCATGCAAGCCTCTTCCTATTCAAAGATCCCTTCAAGATTGGTGTTGGAGATCTACAAGAAATTTATTTGAGACATCCTACATTCTAAATTCTACATTCTACATTCTACATTCTACATTCTACATTCATTTGGCACATACATACTTATGGATCCAAGGATTTGAATCCTCCACAAGGGTTTCTATACAAGCAAGGTGAATTTTTTTATTTTTTTTTATTTTTGCAATTTCAATTATATTTTAAGGTTAATTCCAAAACTGGGGTTTGACCAAGGCAAAGCCCTCCCCCCCAACAAACAAAACCATTTTTCTTGCAGGTACAGGTACAGGACAGTGAATTACAGAGTAGATTCGGATACCCTTTTTGGCCAAATTTTGGGATCCGCAAATAGATTTTCCCTCACAATAGTGTAGGTCAAGGTCAACATTTTAGGGTACAATTGTGCCCCCACATTTGGGTCAAGGTCAACCTTGCTCCGAAAAGGAAAATATTTCTGGGTTTTCTATGTCTTTGTGTTTATGTTCTAGATCCAGTTGCAGAATTTCTAGAAACTCCACACAGACATTAGAAAACAACAATTTCTAGATCTGCTATATTTTGAGGTTAGTACTTGTCTTCAATTCATTTGAATTAAGGTTTTAATCAATTTTAATCTATTATATACTCTTCATCAATTATTCAGGATTGTAAGGCTTTCTTCTTTCTTCTTATTTCTGATCGATTGATGCATTTGTGCATTAACCATTTTCTTATGGTTGATCAAAGTGGATCTTTCCTTTGTGAACTTTGGGGCTAGGAGGAGAATCTTATCTTCCCCCAAAACCTTTAAATACATCACACATTATATAACATATTTCACATTCATCCATCATTATATCAATCACATTTTTATATATTACATTTTGGTGAACACATGATAGACAACTCTTTCTTTTTGGCGTAAGATTTACATTTCATGTTAGATCTTGCATGCATGTTATATTAGCCTTATTTTATGTTCTCGCATTTAAATTTTCTTAGTTTAGTTCATTTATATTGTATTGGTGTATGATCTTTACTACCTCTAGTCCTACCTATAATATCTCGGTTAGAAGAAGTCACAGACTTATGGGTTCCTTTGATCCTGAGTCTTCCTCTCCTTTCCTTAGGATCCCAGATGATAATTTGATCACTCATGATTCCAATCCTTCTACAAAGAATAACTCTTCTCGTTCATCTCTTAAGAAAGTCCAAAAACTGTCAACTAAACTTGATAAAATGGGAAATTGGCTTATTCAAGAAAACCATAATCAAGATTCTATTCAAGCTATAGAGGATCTTAAGAAAGTCCTTCATGATAGTGATCAAGGTGTTAATCTCTTGCATGGTATTACTCATCTTGTGCATTTAAATGGTAAACCTTTAGCTCAAGAAGCTCAAGATTTAGGATTTACTCCTTCTGTCACTAGTGTGGAACCTTCTTTTGTTCCTTTACCTAGAAATTCTACTTACACTCCTCCTTTAGTGACATCTCTTACATTTTCCAATCCTCTAGCTTCAAATATTCCACTTTCATCTCTTCCTATGAGTGTTCCACCGGTGTCTTTACCTACCTCACAACCTTCATACCATAGTGTTCCTTTTATCTATTCCAATCCTCTTCCAATTTTGGTTCCAAGTGTTCCACCGGTTGTGTCTTCTATTCCCACTGCTTCCTACACTTTTCCTAGTATTCCTAATGTTTCTATGCCTCCTATTTCTTCTAATGATTCCACCATTATTAGTCTGGCTCAAACTGTGTCCTCTTTACAACAATAACTTGTGTCCTTAACTCAATCTAAGTTTAGTATTCCTACATGTGACATGGGTATTCCTTTATCCCTAGAGATTATTCATGCTCCTATCCCTCAGCAAGTCGATATGCCTCGTCTTGAGAATTACAATGGTAAGGGAGTTCCTGTCACTCATGTTAAAACATTTCAAATCCTTTGTAGTGACTATGCTCATTACCATAGGATTTTAGCCAGGTTGTTTTCTAGAACCTTTCGTGATAAGGCCTTGCAATGGTATTTTTCCTTGCCTCCTTATTATATTGATTATTTTCCAAAACTTGTTAATACCTTTATTCAACAGTTCCAAAATAACATTGGTCTGCAAGTGTCCTTAACTAATTTGATGCATTGTAAATAGAATACTAAATAAAATTTGACTAAATTTTTTGTTAGATTTAAGCATTTGTATGCTCATATTTCTTATCTTGTTCCTAATATTGATATTGAGCATATGTTTATTTCAAATTTGCAAAAGGATATTAGAGATAAGATTATGCTTACTGAATTTACCTCTTTTCAACAACGTTTTGCAGTGCTTCATCATTATCAATTACAAGTGAGTCAATTTGAGAGAAACACTCCAATGGCTCCTGTTCTAGTTGATAAGAGTGATGTTGCTCCTAATCCCAACAAGTTTCAGAAGCCTAACAACTATGTCAAAATCAATAAACAAGAAAATGCAGTTGTTGATCAAGCTGTTGCTGCATCCAACAATGCCACTTTTGCATCCACTACTTTTTGTTTAAATCGTACATTTACTCCTCTTTATGAAACTTTACATTCTATTATGAGTAAATTTTTGACTGCTAATATGATTACTTTGCCTCCTATTCGACCTCTTCTCCCTACTACAATGGCATCAAAATCCTTTGATCCCAAAGCCTTTTGTCAATACCATTGTTAGAATGGCCATGATACTGAGAAGTTTTATTCTCTAAAACATAAGGTTCAAGACTTAATTGATTCTAATGCTTTATCTGTTGATAATTTTGATGGTAGTGTGAACAAATTTGTCTCTCCTCCTAATCAAAACCTCCAAATCTATACGAATCCTTCACCTACACATGATACTAATAGCATTGTTCAGTCATCTTCTGTGGATATTATTTATGATTCAAAGATGGATGATCTTAATCATATTTTTAATCATGTGGAGCATGTTGTTTTTCCTCAACCTAACTCTCCACCCTAGCCTCAATCTCAACCTCCTATTCAAGTTCCACCTCAACCTAAATCAAAACCTCAATCTAAACCTTCAAAACAACCTAAGGATAAAAGACCTAGGGAACTGTCGATCACCTTTGATGATTCTGAGACTATTAAGGCTCTTGATGGTCCCCTCTAAATTTATGCTAGGATTTCTAAGGTACCTAAACATTCTTTTCTTGTTGACCCTACTTCCTTAGTCAATTTCATCACTAAATAAAACCTTTTTATGAAGAACTTACAATGTGATTATTATGATACATATGATGTGTGGATTCAAACTTGTAATGGTTTTCTCTATCCATCATTCGGTTCTATTAAATTTCCTATTGAACTTTGTGGTAAAGTTGTGGACACTACCTTTGTTGTTGTCCCTACTTTTGATCAATTTCAAGTTAATCTTGGTTTGCCTTGGTTGACTGCCATGAGTGTCATTTCTTCTCCTATCCATAAGTGTATTAAGTTCATTCATGATGAAGAAGTGAAAATTATTAATCATAGTTTATATCAACCTTATAGGCCTAGGGATTGTGCTACCCTTGACTTCTTTTGGCCTTCATTACCTAATTCATGTTCTTCTCGACCTGATAACCTTTTTCTCTCATATCAAGCCTATAAACATCCCAAAATTCTTGAGTTAAGCATGTCTCGAATAGATCTTAACCATGGTCTTTTTCCTATGCCTTCCATACTTCCTTTATCCATTGCTTCTAGTTCTATTAATCAAGCTCCTAGTGTTTCTTTCTAGCCTACTGAGAGTCCTACTAATCCTCCTATATAACTTGTGAAGGAACCGGTTGTTGTTCCTCCTATTTCTCAACATATTTCAAACAAGACAAAATGTAACAAATCTACCAATGAACGTTGAAAGAAGCGTCAAGATAAAGCTAGGGCCCTTGCCTCTGTTCTTTGAAATTCTCTACCTTTTTTTGACCAGCTTATGTCTGATGTGTTGGAAGAAGTTAATGTTCATAATGATGTTAAGATGAATGATTATGATGATTCTATTTGCATCTTAGATTCTATTTTGATTAATCTTGATGAAGAAGATACTCTTGATGATCCTATTGATGCTAATGATGAATATGAGACTATTGATCTTGATACTGATTTACCTCATATGCTTTCCACACAACTGATAATTACACCTAGTATTGAACATCACGATTCTCAAGATGATCCTTGTTTAGAACTAGCTATTATTCCTACTTTGTTGGATATATTCCCTCTTGCGAGTTTCCCACCTTCCCTAAATGATATAAACCGAGATGGGGAGAGTAGGCAATGCGCTTGATTGGCTTGTCCTCCATGGTAGCCTTTTTACGAGTTTTCCTGTCGTATTGTGCTTCTCTTATAATGTGTTTTCTAAATGTTTGTTAGATTCTTTTATATGACCCTTGTTACTTTGTTGGTGCAAGGTGATAAAGTAATCAAACCTATTGTACAATTCCTCTACATGTATCTCTATTTCTTTATATATTATTTTCATGTTATGTTGTACCTGTGCTACTGTTCCTATATGTTTTCCTTGTGTAGTCCGCTTGGATTTTTGACATGGTAGCACTAATTCTTTTTGTTCTCCATGTTGTGATCCGAAAAGACTCTTCTTTGTAACTCTTGTGTTTTCTTTCCTCCATCG
>MU225818.1:1758919-1775196 GCA_018584345.1 Thuja plicata | reverse complement strand
TAAAATAGAGTACTATAAGCCAGGCTATGGTTTTGAGAACATAAACCAATGAGTCAAGGATTTGCATCCTTCTTCCTTTTGTCTTTAGGAGGGATAACCTAATGATTCACTCTCTAAAGAATCAATAGAGTGGACACTGTCTTGCTGACATAAGTACTTGATGAGTTCAGATCATATATATTTTAGTGAAAAGTGTGTTTTAGAATAATTTTGAATGTTTTGAAAACTTAGATGATGATAGATTATCAGACCTAGGTCTAGATCAGTGCCAATCCTTTGGGTTACAGAGTCAAAAACTTGAAGTTTCACATAAACAAAACACTGTAAGCTGCCTTACAACTTACATGCAATTAGGATAAGTTGCCTTACAAATTATCTGTTTACCTCTAAAATACTGTATCAAATCCTTAAATACTGATATGCTTCCTGAAACTACTCACAAAACTTAGTTCTTTACATGAAAGAAACTCGCAAGTAATTAGATAGTCACCTTGTAACCAAAATGCTTCAGACTGCCTTACAATCTTAACATAAAAAAACATACACAGGAAATAAAGACACAACAATAAGGAAGAGTAAAATTGCACCGTATTTTATTGATGTAATCCTTCTTTCATACATAAGAAAAGCTTTGAAGCTTGAAAGAACACAGGCATAGATTTAGAAAGACTGATCCTTTACATTATATTTCATCCTCTTTTTAGAATACAACTTTCTTCTATATATATAGGTCTTCAACCATCTTGGAATCCTTTTCAAAAGGATGCTACAAGCTTTGGATGGTCTCAGAAAACCTAACCCTAAAAATACAGAAGAGACAAAAGGAAAAAAAAAAAGAAGCGGTGGAATGACCAAGTCAAAAAGATAAAAAACAGATATTCTTTGTTCTTCTCCCGATCTAGCGACTTGAATCTGATAGTGTACATAGTAGATGGCAGCAGTTATGTCAAGTTTGGATGACCGTGCTTTCAGATTTACCTACATTCTCCTTTTGCAATAACTGTCCTCTTTATCTTCAATGGTGAGGTACCAAGTAGTCATCCCTATTCATCGTCCAAAATTTCTTCTTCCACTACTGGCTTCTTTTTCTTGGGTGTAGTCATCACCTCCCATGATTTCACTTCATCATCTGATGGCCACTTGAAGTCCTGAGTACTCTGTATTTGGACCTTTTGCCTATCCCATCTCGCATCAATGATATTTTTGATGTCTACTAGAAACTTATTGATGTCAGTTTCTGCCTTGAAATCTTTGTCCAATATCTTATTGAACCCTTCTACATCAATATCAGTTCCTGAAATAAATGCCTCATTACTAGGCATTTTGCTGTCAAATTCACCCCTCCAGGCATCTAAGCCCTTCACTTGATCATCATCTCCTCTTAAGGAAGGTATGAATCTATTAAAATCATTAGAAAAGAGGCTTAACTTTACCTCAATTTGGTTCAATTTGCCCTTAAAGAATGAGAGAGCAATATTAACTCTTTTGATCTCATCTTCAACTTCAGTCACTATCTCTGGCAAATCTGATCTCAAGGATTGCAATGATGCTAGCTTCTCAAATAACTGCACCCTAGTAGACCACTTAGTAAAATAGGGGTTGAGGATAGCCAAATACCCCATTACCTCGGTGTGAAAAGCTGGCAATTTGTTATAAGCATTGAGTATAACATCAGCTTTATCTTTTAAGATATCAATTCTATGTTGTAGCACACCCTTCAATGCTCTTAAAGCAATTGTATTTCCTTTTTCTTCCTCAGCCTTTTCCTCAACCACCTCTTCAGATTTTGCTTTGTCTTCAATTTTCAGGGGTTGTGGTACATACATCACCTTAGGCTTTGTTTCCAATTCTTCCATTAATTTATTTATCATATGATCCCTCTGATAAAGTTGCACTCGACACATTTCTCTATCCTTTGCCAATGCACTAGTTTCTTCCACCAATGTGCTGCACCTCTCAGACAATTGTTTAGTTTTGTCTTCATTCAAGTGAGCCCAATGTGTCATGATTTGGGATATCTCCAAATCTCCTGTATTTTGCATTGTCCAGACCATTTGATTTCCCACCATATTCTCATGAATATTCACCACTTGGGGCTTTTGGTCTTTTGGGCAGAGACTCCACATTGCAAAGGCCTGAGACTTTGGGCTATACCCAAATCCTTTTATCACATCACCAATTTGAACTTCACTAGCCATCATGAGATCTGGTTGTTTCCTTATTTGATCAATAATGAAGGCGGATGCTAAATCCCAACCCTCAGCCAATAATATTCCACTTCCCAATACTAATTTCCTGGCATCCTCTGGTGAAATATCCTCATTTTCAGGATCATAATTCTGCAAAGCCATCAATGCCTCATTAGTTATGGTCTCCTTGTCATCAACTGTCAGCTCTACTCTAATTTGTTCTTTCTTATACCATCTTAGGAAGTCTTTAAACTCCTCAATTTTCAGAAAATTATCATCATTCAAAAATTCCTGTTGATGAATCAATCTTTCACCAATACAGGCCTTAAGCTGCATCTCAACCTCATCATCCAAATCAGGCTGCTATTTATTTCCTTCCCTAATTGCCTTCCTTAGGTTATGATCATATAACCTATTTCCAGGTACTAAGGCCTTAGCCTTATCTTTCTTCTTATTCTGCCCTTCAGTTGAAGACTGACCTACTTCTAGTTTCTGCCTCTTTGCAGTAGGTTCTTCTACATCATCTGGTTGGGTAGCAACTGTCAAATCTATAATGTGGCCCTCTACTCCTTACAACTATGGTATTTCAGCAACATCTTTCTATGGTGGAGCATATCTAGTAGGTGCATAATCACTGTCACTACTACTATTGTATTCAGATTCTGAATGATCAGGTGTCTGAGCACCTTTCTTGTCAAGAATTGTATCCAATTGTTCTATAATCACATAATAATTGTCTATCATGGCTTTGATTCTATCAAAATATGGGAGGTCAGGGTAAAAACCCCCAAAAGCCAACCCATTTCTCTTTATTTGTGTCTCAAGTTTTAACAACTCTTGAATCCTTAGTCTTCTTGTATGAATATCATCTTCATCTAAGAGATTCCTTGTTGCATCTTCTTCTATACATTCACAATGGACATTTGTATTAGGGATTGTAGGAGTATACAATCTCCTCACCCCTGCCATAAAACCCTCTGGGTCGATGTATCTATAAGGGGCTGCCCCCATCCTGTATCCTTCCAACCATTAACCTACTGCATCAATGGCACCCTTGCCAATTGTGAAGTTAGAAATCTTAAACTGCCTAGGGGTCAAAGTCCCCTTCTTATGTGGTGCAAAATGCTCATTATTTGTCAGCAACAACTACCATATAAACTCCATTTCCGCCACCCTTGCTGGTACATAATATGGTAATAGATGAGGTGGGTGAATACACCCATATACATTGATGACTGTGTAATTTTCTTCCAAAAAGAAGTCACCCCAATTATGCTTTCCACCCTAGCTATCTGTATACTCACATGGCCAAAGTAGTTGTATAACTTTTAATGGGATTCTTAATCTGTTTGTTCCCAAACTCTGTACTATTGGATACACAATCCAATTCTGAAAGACACAATAATCACATTCCCTAGAAGTGTAATTCCAAACCCTCACCCAAAATTGGATAGGATTTGGTCCTGCTTGGTAGAATCTCTGAGGGACTAGATTATTAACATCCATGATGAAAAAATTGAAATGAAAAAGGAGATGCATAAGAATGGAGTAATGTAAAAACTTGGGCTCCTTCTCCTTTGGGTTCTTCATCCTCTTCTGTGTTGCAATGAAGCCCTCATGCATTTTATCTATAATGTGTTGAATATAATCATAACTAGTATTGGAGTGGACCTCTTGTAGGTCCAACACCATCATCAAAATTCCTGCATCAATCTTCTCTGCATCACCATCTATCCCCAACACTCTACACAGGGCATAGGCAACATACTTGATATAAAAGTGTAGATCCTTATAATAATATGGGCAGCTCCCGGACATAGGATCTAAATATTTTCTTACTTCTTTTAACATATGTTTTAGCAACTGGCTCCGAGCAATCCCAGGCTTCAAAGTATACCTCTGTTGTTGCTTCGTTATGTCAATTCTGGTAGACATTATGCTGTATAAGCCGAAGGCTTGCATGAATGAATTTTTGTTCAATATTAATAGGGCAGTGCCATCATCCCTCCTGATGGTCTTAGACAAAACATCATAGTGATTGGCCAGGTCTAAAAACAAGTCTACATCTAGGAAGACATCAGGAACAATTAACCTGGCTAAACCACAGGTCCAAGGGTTTGATACTGGGATGGCCTTGTCAGAATTTTTATAAAAATAGTTAAAGAGAGAAAAACATGTTGTTCCTGGAGTAACAACATCTCGAACATCTCTATATTCATCAATGAGCACATTTGCATTGACCTTTTTATTCTGTGTTGAACCAGGGAGGAGACAGAGGAATTCATCTAAGTAATTCACTTTTCCCTTTGCCTTGTCCTCCACCCTCTCACTTTCACCACTGGTCGAGGCTATACTTACAGCTCTGCTCATGTTTTTAGTGCTTGAATATCCTCCTTTTTACCAGTATTGAACAAATCTATCACTGAGACTCACAAACTGTTCTGTGCACAATTTTGGAAACAATGAACTTTTTAAATCACAGAAAACTCCGCAAACCTTTGAATTTTACTCTGTTTTGACAACTGAACTCTTTAAGCTTAGAAACTCTGAAAGCAAGGTGAAAGAAAATGTACAAGAAATCATCTCCTTATAGTAATTGTTCAAAGTACATAGCTCATGATTCTCAGAACATCAATTCTGTCTTTAATTCCACATACTGTGAACATAATTGAAAACCTAGCCGTAGTTTCCTGAGTGTGACAGGAAAATCAAATTTGTAAAACTAAATCCGGCTAAACCTTATAAAATTCAAATAAGCTGACATGTCACCCTGGGATTGGCCCTCTGTCATACATCTCAGCTACCCTTTTTCTGCACAGTAATCAAAATCTGGAAATCTGATTGGCCGCTGAATAATTCATACTGACATATTTAATACTGGCACTTTTTTACAAAAATTAGCATTAAGCGACAAGGCGACTGCATTCATTTTCTCTGTCGCTGACCCCAATCCTTAACCCATGGTTTATCTAGAGTCACGACGACTGTACAACTTCCTTACTTTTACTAACCACAGTCAATATTTGGCAACCACGTGACACAAGGGAATCAAAGTCGCCAGTGGTTATCACTAAGCCATGTTATTTTATGAGACTATGCGACTAACTGTCAGTGTTAGCTTCCGCAGTTATTTCTTAGTCGCCAAATGTTATCTTTCCTCTGCCAGACTGCACGACAACCTTTAGCTGCCTGATCACCAAATGAAAATATTGAATGCCAAAAACTTGACGAGACACCGTGACAAAGCATCCTGCCCTTAAAATCATCTTGCGACCACCTGACATATCTTTAGCCGCTGAGTCGCGAGGACTTTTCTCCTTAGGGTTTTTTATTCTGAGACTTGGCGACTACCGTAGGATCTTTTCATGACTTTATCTGACAGCTGTCGCTTAATCGCCAAGTAACTTATCATACCTTTAAAACATTCTGAGACCTTGTGACTAACAGTCCCTTAAGTAGTCTCACAGTCGCTAAATACACTTATACCTTTGAGCGATCATTCTGAAAACCACTTGCCTCCTGACACATATCTTATTCTGATTTGAAACCTAGGTTATCTGGCGACAACCCGACTATGCTTTGTCCTAAACCGTAAAAGGTTAGTCACGAAGTCTCGGCAATTTCAACTTAACCAGCTTCTTTTCTGGAGACTGCGCGACTGAAGGCTTTGCATTATACTTAATATTAGACTCATTTAGTGATTATGCGACAAAAGGTAATCATAATGTCTCTTAATAAACTCTTAACTGTGGAAAACATCTTGCGACCACCTGACTCATCTGTGGGCCCACTGACATATTACTACTTGGTTCAAATGATTCAACAATTATGCGACACAGAGTAAATCATGAAGTCTGGGAAAGAACAGGGAATATTCAGTTATTACATGAGACTACGCGACACAGGCTAATCGCTAAGTCGGGGATAAAAAGGAATATGCTATTTTAATTTGTGTAACTAAGCGATTAGAAGAGAACTCATGACTTAAGTGAGGCAAAAAGCAACTGAGAAACATAAGCGAATTAATGCCTTAGGGTTTTTCTTCAATTTTGAACATTGAACAAGCTAGGGTTTAAGACTTTTGAACACTTTCACGGGTTTTAGGCTTTTAGACATGAAAACGTGAAAACCTGGAGAGGGCAGACCACAGAACCAAGGAAAAAGAAGGCAAAACCTGGAATACAACCAACACTAACAAATGGTCAAATGGTCAATGGGTAATGCAGTGAAATGTTTAACCGAGTGCCTCATAGTATCCAAGATCAACATTCATTGCAACCAAATAATAGGTGAGTCAAAATCCAAATCAATGTCTCTGTAGATGCTAGGTTTGTCACGATTCATTTGCTAGGTTTGTCACACAAAATCCATATGCAATTTATTCATCTCATACGGAACAAAGAAACCCTAATTGGGTTACTCGAATTGAAAACTAACAGCACTTCGTAACCCATATTGTTGCAAATTGACAAATAGTTTAATGCCGGATAAACACAATACAAATAGAATGAGAACACATGTAAGTCTATAAACTGTTCATCGATACCAACCTAATTTTGTGTAAGTCTGAAATAAATCTGCCTTCCATTTGTTCACGCACAGATGGTGTTGGTTCAATGACTTCAACGCATATGTACTTTGTGCCTTCTATTTGTGCCCTCCTTCAACTCTTCTTCGCTGCATAATCACAATGAATTGAAATGAAACCTTTTTTTTAAAGTTATATTGATCGTGTTTGTCGCAATTACGACAAAATGTCTTGGTTGTCATAATTCCGACCAACATGGGAATGGATTAAAAAAAAAATCAAAGTTTTCCTTCCATTTTCTGACCAAGCAAAACAAATGTAATGCATGGTGGGAAATTTAGGTCAAAACTTAGGGTCAAATGTACTAGTGTGGTTTTAAGGCTATAAGTGTGATCACTTCTGATGATCTTACCTTGTTAGGAGTAACATTTTAGACTGGTTAGGTCTACTCGATTAAGAGATTTAGCAACACTGTTAAGTGTGCACTCAGTTAAGAGATTTACATAAAGACTGTTAAGTCCACCTTCTTAAAGGATTTCTTCTATTTGCTATAATTGTTAGAGAGTAGTCAAAAATACTTGTTGACCTAATAGTATGCAATCCTGAATTGCTGAATATAGATCCTTTAGGTTCACAATGTATATGTATCACCTATAGTGATTGATTAATACCTTTGTTTTGCTCGGTAGCCTTGATTCTTGTTCTTCATAACTGAATTCTATCTTTTGTGTCCTGCATGAAACTCTCAGTCTAATCCATAGATGTTTGTTGCAGCTACAATCATCATGTTCTGATTGATTACTACATCTATTTATACAATGTATTGACCTATTTAGGTTTCACACTTTACAATAAAACTCTATGCTCAAAGGTTTACAACTTGACCTTGATATCCTAGTTTGCATGTTTACAATCAGTTAGACTAATTAAAACAATTACATATGCTTTACTTGTTCCTCAAGAAATGGTTTTAAAGCTAAGCCTAAAGCTAATTATAAAACTCAAGTGTTTTATCTGACGTGTAACTCAGATCCACATTTCTTAGAAATAAAACTGTCTCTCGGTAGACTGGTGCTCGGGTTTCTCTGTAGTCTTTGCTCGGTGATGTCTCTGAACTGTCTATCAGTTTTCTCAGTAAAATATGCTCTTAGTTTACACTATAAACTATCTTTCGGTGATATTGTATATCAGTGTTCACTGATTTTGGTTTCACTGCACTAACATTTTCGGTGACCATTGCACTTGTCTGTTTTCGGTGTCCTCTCCACTTGACTGTTTTGGTGTCCATTGTGCTTGACTGAATGTTGTCACTCGGTGATCATGTTACCGATGGTTCAAAATTTTTTTCCTTTGTATACTAATGACAAATATGATCCTTTAGGATTATCATTCTTACCATTTCTTGGAGCAAGTTTGGTGCTTTGTTGTCATGGAAGGCTATATTTTTGTGTATTTGTGTTTTAGCATTGTAAATTCTTGTAGCATGAAGCTTATGATTTTGTATGCATTTATGTTTTGTGAGATCTTGTTTTCTATTTCTTATTTTTGGAATGAATGTTGTTTTTGGGTGTGCAAGGCTACACTCACCCTTGGGAGGGAAGAGATCCTTCAGGGTGAAGGGATTTTGGGAATGCCAAATAGTGTAGAGTCTCTTCTCATGGAGAAGAGGGATATGTCATGGAGTATGGGCTCCATGTTTCCATTATTTATTCTACACTTTTGGGGGTCACAAGGGGAGAAATTTGTTATGTGAAAGGAGAATTTTGTAATGTGAAATGAGTGCTGTGAAGGTATTTCATTATTATGTATTCTTTTGTATGGCTTCTCCTATTTGGGTTCATTCCCACCTTCACTCCTTTTCATGGGTCCATGGTGATCCATTGTGAAGCCTAGAGGATGGGAGTTCGATGTTGTTCTATTTCCTTATATGTGTTGTTGCATATGTGTGTGTGTTGGAAATGATTGTTCCCCAAGCTCAGAGTTAGCCTTGTAAAGGCCTAGGTTGGGAGGTGATCCTCCATGGTTTGCTTGGATTCTTGATGAAGAATGTGAAAGCTTGGAAGAGGAAAGATTGTGTTTGGAAACATCTTGTGTAAATGTGAAAGGCAAGTGTGTGGAGTCACTTTTGTGGAGTTGTAACTTTCAAAAAGTGAATATGCAATATGTAGATTGTAGGTTGAAGAAAGATTTGTTAGTTTGTAAATTTAGTTTGGTTTTTTTTCTATTGCAAAAACTCAAGTAATGTAAAATTCGTCAAAAAAAATAAAGAAATGCTCATCATAGATGTGTTTTTTTGTTTTCTTCTCATTATAAATCATATGCACAAGTTTTATTATTGTTAAATATATTTCATTGAGATTAAAAAAAAAAGAGTAGACTTAGTTCTATTATTGTTAAATATATTTCATTTATTTTCCAAAAAAGAGCAGACAGGGTCGCTAGGTGGCGGCCCACCATGGGAGGGGGGGTCGACCCTTCTCCCATGCCCTTACCCCTCTGCCACTCCCGGTAAAAAGAAAAATGTGGCCGGGGGGAAACAAAAATGCAGTCACCTTTCTTGGAAAAAACACCGTTGTCAGGTAGTAAAATCGTCGTCGCTTTCAAAACTGGAAAACTCGTCATTCTCTCTCTGTATACACACACACACACACACACACACACACGTGTGTGTATTTATATATATAAATGTGTGTATATATATACAAATGTATGTGTATATATACAAATATGTGTGTGTATATATACACACACGCATGCGCATGCCCACACACACACACACATATTTGTATAGCCTGACTTTCTTTATGAAGATTCCTCCACCATCAACCTACAACTTCAATTGTGGAAAACAAAAGATGGATTAGGGTTTTGTAGAAGAGAGAGAGAATGAAAATATATTTGGAAATAGGGTTTTTTTTTTTGGTTGTATGTTTCAACCCTAACCCTAATTTCAAATTAGGGTTAGGGTTGGACTTTAAGACTTGAGATTTTTGTATTAATTTAATTATAAGTTTGAAATTCCAATTTGGAGGGAAGCCTTTTTGGTGGAAACCCAATTTCCACATTGATTGAGTCTTTTTGTTTATAGTAAATTTATTTTAAAATAAAATTAAGAATACGATGTGGATTTAATTTAATTAATTAATTAGTAAAAGTATTCAATCATGCAAGTCATAAAGAGTTTTAATTGGATAATTTATATTAATTTAAGGTGAATTAATAATGGTTTTTATAGGAGTAATCTTTTAATTAATTTTATTAAATGATTTAATAAATATTAGCAAGGGGTTAAGGATAAATATTTACTTTAATTTATTTTTGCTACTATTTATCCATCATATTAAAATGTAATTTAATATTATAATATTATAATTAATGGAATATTAAGTGTTAATTTATATGTAAACCTAGTTGACCAAGTTCAAACTTTAGGGTTATTATTAACTGATTCAAAAGACGCATCTAGGAACAAATGGTTTAGCGGTTATAGTATTTGATTTAACTATAGCTTGGACATTAAAATGTAATTATAAAAATGAGTTTATTAAGTTAATTTGTAAAAATTAATTATGTGGTATGGGTATTTAGTAATCAATTATAGCTTAACTAAATTAGGGAATCATCAAGGTTATGGTTTTAATAAATTAAATGTACGTAACTATTATGTTGAGCGTGGATTAATTCAAGGGGGGAAACCTATTCCAAATAGATATAATAGTTTTATAATCTTTCCACCGAACCTTATTTAATGGGATTATTTTTAAAGTAATTTAATTAAAGATAATTAAATACGATGAGTATAATCATTTGAATTAATGCAATGCTTATCCCTAGTATAAGGGGGACTAAACTAACATAATAGAAAATGATTCAATGATGCACCACATTAACGTATTTAATTCGGAGTAATGAACCCAGTTTGATAATTAAACTGGATTAAAATTGGCTATACTTCCTCAAGCGATCATGTCGAGGGATGTTGACTATTGTCATGATCCCCCTCGACCTATTTCAGATTTATTCAATATTCCTATAGGAGTATATTAGTACATCTTAGATGTAAACCTAGAAGATAACTTGATAAACATTTGAACCTGTGCAACTACAACTTAGGTAAATTTAACATGTTTAAATTTTTTTGTTATTGTGTTTTTGGCATTATATTTGGGCATGACAGTAAATATGGAAAGTCATTAATATGGACATAATTCAAGAGTTGTATATGTTAAATAATATACATGATGTCATCTTGGCATTTGTGGATAAGTTGACCAAGGTAGCACACTTCATCCCAAGGAATCTCAAAGATGGATCATTGACATTAGCTAAGACTTTTGTTGAAGAGATCTTTCATTTATATCATGTGCCTGAGATGATTATAGTAGACCACTATTCTTTCTTCAAATCTATATTTTGGACAACATTAATTGTATATAGGTGGATGGGAAAATAGAGTAAATAGGGTAGTTAAATATGTCCTTCGGATGCACTATATTGATCAATAGAATAAGTTGGGGGAGCATCTTCCAGATTTTCAATATAATCATTCCCACTGTTCATATTTGGAGATGACATATTTTCAAGATCTGTATGGACAAAAGTGTCACACACCTACCCGTTGGGATAACGTGGAGGATAAAATTTTGATTGGCGCCAATATGCTTAAAAATATGGAAGACTAAATGAGATTGATCAAAGGGATATTGAATGAAGTAATAGATGCATAAAAGAGCTATGCAAAAAAGAATGATATTGTATAGGGTGAAAAGGGGAGCAATGCAAAAGATATGATTACTCTTTTTCAAATTGTAGACTTAGAAAGAAGACCCAATAGGCTCATGTGAGGACATAGGAACTACATGGGGTAGTGATCCTTCACTAAATATATAATTTGAAAAGTGGAAAAATGGAAGATGCAATGTAAATAAAAAAATAGACAAAACTGGAAATAACATACTGACGACTAATTGCCAAAAACATGTAATGACCTGAACTGGGATTTAGAAAGTTGAACTAACCTATAAGTAAAATTTGGGTTGAATTTACAGGGTACAGAATGTTTCAAATGTTATGTACCTAGGAATAAGGCATTTCAAACTTTTTATTCCAGGTTTTTTTGACTGAATTTTTTTGGGACCTTTTGA
This sequence comes from Thuja plicata, assembly GCA_018584345.1. Lineage (NCBI taxonomy): Eukaryota > Viridiplantae > Streptophyta > Pinopsida > Cupressales > Cupressaceae > Thuja > Thuja plicata. The sequence continues at coordinate 1,763,335 of MU225818.1, read as the reverse complement.
TTGTTTTTTGTTTTCTTGAAAAAATTCAACAATTTTGTAGCCTGTTCTTGCACAAAAAAAAATGGGGAAAAGGTTGGGTAAAATGGGTTTGCCTTCATCAAACTCCTGTTTAGGAATCAACCTAAAAAATGATATGAAATTGCATAAAGAAAAGTATGTAAAAAGATAAATGTTTGATTCACCTTGCATAAACCCTCATGAATGGATGTAGAAATTTCTCACACCCATGAAGATGCTTGAATGTGTTTGAAATCCAAAGAGTTGACCTTTAAATGTAGAATATAATCAAGGATTCCCTCACAAATGTATGGATCTATGTATGTCACTCCTAGATCTTCAATGTAGATATGCTAGATAATCACTTGCAATCAAGGAGAGATGAATGTAGATGGAAGGAATGATCTTCTTGCTTGATTGAGAATTATCATATTTGGTTATCATGGGAGATAAAATTTCTTCAATTGGAGAAGATTGCCTTGGAATTTATTTGAATGAATTGGAGAATATAGATCTTGGATATTTGCCTTCAAATCTTGAATCTAGTTGCTCAATTACTCTTGATTGCTTGATGAAAACTTGATTGCATAATAATGGATGTCAAAATAAGGAGAGATGGGGTGTTTATATACTTCTTGTTTCTTCATTTCAACATTTAAAAATAGGTTAGGCTAGCCACGAGATCTAATTTCTCACTAACACCCCAACATAGGGCTTTGGGCCAAATTTTGGCCAAAAAGTACAGGAATAGAACATTTGAAACATTTTGTTCATGGGTATGATCATTTCAAATATTTTGTGCCTAGGAGAATCAACACAAATTTGAAGTGGGTGTTGATATGGTTGAAAATATGTGATAAAAGAGGAAATAGGTTGGTAGGATCAAGGACAACGAACAACAGATCTTGAAATCACCAAAATGGGGCCTCTAGCATCCAATTATGGGTCTTAACTTTTTAGGATGGTAAATTTAGCCCCCACTTTAGCAAGAGAATGAGACAAATTCATGCTTGCAGTAAAGTAATTCAATGCATAAGAAAAATCTTATCAACATCAAGAAGACAAAGAAACATCAAGCCCCCAAGTGATTTAAGTCATCATCAAATCCAAAACCAAGACAAAAGAGCCATCACTCAAAAGAGTGAAAATGAGAAAGAGAAAAAGGCATGACCAGTAGCCTAGTAAGGTATTGCCTTAATATGGATCATGCAAAGAAAAAATATTTCTACAAAAGATGAGATTGATAGTCTAGTAAGTTGTGTTATGCTAGTCAACCCATGAAAACAAAGGGAATCAATCCTTAAGGAAAACATTATCTCTAATAAGGGATCCTGAAAATGCAACCAGTCCTAAGGAATCATTGTCACTAAAGGGATCTAAAAAGCATGATCAATCCTTAAGAAAATAATTGTCTCCATTAAGAGATCCACTGAATAATGCACAGTGGCATGATAATGAAAGATGAATGCAAGGAAAACATTGTCTCATTGGAAATCTACATAAGAGATTTCATTGAATCATTGTGTGTGTGTGCAAAATGTGAAACAAGGAGAAGAGTGTATGCCCTGATGTTAAAGAAATTTAGAAAGCCTTGACGAGAGAAATGACTTTAATAGAGCATACATGCACCTAGAAGAGACGTTTCCACTATGAGATGCCCCAAGAAAGGACATACTAAGGCAAATGAACACATGTAAAAAGAGAGCACGAAAGGGATCTACTAAATCAGGGATTAGTCTGATCATATGATAACTCATGTATATCTAAATTATATCAAAATGAACTGTCATCTTTCTCCAAAGGTAGTAGAACTACAAGCACAATGGAAGAATGCCACGTAACAGTTATGGAGAAGAGTATTTTTGGGTCAACATCACAAAGCCCAAAAATAATAGGTAGCTATCATTTTTCATCATCCTGAATCAGACAAGACAAAGGAACATTTATGAATAGTGGAACATGCATGACATAACATGTAACAACATATAGAAGAAGTGAGATACAAATATAGGAATGTCACAATAGGTTGATTCCTTTAGCATCTTGCGCTAACAAAAAAAGGGTCATCTAAAGAAATAGAAATGAAACATATAAAAAGAAACACATTATAGGAGTAGCACATTACAACAAGAAAACACAAAAAATCCACCATATAAGAGGAGCTAGATGAGCATGCTACCTAGCCCCCATCTCAGTCTTTAGTGTTTAGGGAAGGTGGGAAACATGCAAGAGGAGAAACATCAGCATAGGAAATGGAACTATAGTCAATTCCAAACAAGGACCATGTTGTAAAGATGGCTAACTTTGTTCCTTACTAGGACTAAGAGACAATTGTTTTAAAAATATATCTGGTAAATCATGATTAACATCAATAAGCTCATACATATCATCAAAATCACTAGCATGAATATCATTATTTGCATTAGGAACATTGAAATCATCATCCCCATTAAGAGTACCTAAATCATCCCAATTAATTGTAATGAATCTAAGATACGAATATAATTATCATGTTTGTTCAATTTCATTTTTTTTCAAATTAACTTCCTCTCTTGGGTCGTGCATAGGTTGATCAAAGGGAATCAAAGCATAAGTAAATGTCTTAGGGGAGGGAAGGTTTTGGGAAGCTCACTCATGGTCTCTAGCATGACTTTTACGATGATGGTTGTTGGTGATATTTCTTATTCGGTGGTTCTCCCGGTTCCTTGTCCATTTTCTAGTTCTGGCTTATCCATTTCAATCCCTTCTTGTTCATCTGGCTTCAACTCTGCAAATTTTTAGGTTTTTATGCCTATACTTTGCTAAAATTGTCAAAACCCTAAAAACCCTAAGTTCTCAAGTGTTAAACGATGTATTTCTAAACCCTAAGTCATGTCGTTATGTTTTCAAGTTACTTTTTCATGTCACTTTGGGCATGTGTTTTAATTTGAATCGCCTTGTCGTGATACCCTGAGCGCATATTCCAAATGATCTCCTGACTTAGCTTTCCCTTTATGTCGCATAGTCTCCTTATTAAACAGAATAGTCCTTCAATATCTCGAGACTTGGCGATTTCACTTAAGTCGGGTAGTCGCTTGAACCTTATGTCATAATGCATTGCAGAAGCGACCCACTGCTTAGTCGCGCAGTCGCGATGAGTTTTTTGTCTTTTTTTTTGTTGGTTGCGCGAGTTAGCGACGAGTTTCTATGAGGGTTCATCGCGCAGTCGCGATGGATTCATGTCTAGTTCTGTTCTGTGCGCGAGTGCGCGATGAGATGTTTTTATGTGTATCGCACAGTCGCGATTTCTCATGAAGTCAATGTTTTGGTTGCGCGAGTACGCGACAGGGTCATATTTTAGCGGTCGCCCACTCGCATAGGTTCTAACTCATGTGTTTTGTGCAGTGTGAGTGCGCGATGAAAGTATGAGATGTTAATATGTAATTGCATCGCTCAGTCGCACAGGTGTTTTTCAAAGAAAAGTAAAGGTCTGCGACAGAGCGACTGAAGGACTGTTCAATGTGTCGCTTACTCGCTAATGTTTTCAGATGAAAGGAATACAGCTCACGACTTGGTGACTGAAGGAAAGAATAGATGCTGTCGCACGCTCGCAATCAGTTATAAAGAGAAATTGTCAGCTCGCGACTATGCGATGAGGTAAAAAGGGAAGGTGTCGCGTAGTCGCCAGTAAACAAAGGAGAAAGGAAAATAGCTCGCGACTATGCGGCGAGCTAAATAGAAGACGTCGCATGCTCGCAGTCAATGACAGAATGGGGTTCCCATGCTCGCGACTGTGCGACGAGGAAAAAGGATAGCTGTCGCGCACTCGCGGTCAAGTATGAAGTAACATAAAAGGGCTCGCGAGCGTGCGACGAGCCAAAAGATAGGATGCATCGCACACCCGCGCATAAAATGAAAGCTGAAATGTTAAGAAGGCGAGTGAGCGACTAGACAAAGTTTGCAATGAAAAAGTGAATGTCGCTTAGTCACCGAGGCTCAAGTGGTATGGAAAGTTAGCTCGCGAGTTAGCGATGAGCTGTCAGTGAGGGAAGTGTCGCTTACTCGCCGATCAAAAAGAGCAAAGTATAAAAGTGGTGCGAGTATGCGACAGACACGAAATGAAGTTCAAAGTTAATGCATCGCTCACTCGCATGGATCAAAGATCAAAGTATAAAAGTGGCGCGGGTGTGCGACTGACATGAAATAAGGATCAAAGACAACGCATCGCTCAGTCGCAGGAGGTAAAAAGTGCAGTGAAAATGGATGGCGACTATGCGATGAGAAATAAAAAAAAAATATGTCGCTCACTCGCAGGGATTTTTCCAAAGATGAAAATGTAGCAACAGTGCAGACAGAACGCGTGAACTGATAGAGCAGAATTTGTCAAAGGGGTTGATGGTGCATTCAATGTGCGTTCACCATGTTCACCATGTCTAGAGC
>MU225818.1:1740850-1751167 GCA_018584345.1 Thuja plicata | reverse complement strand
TATGATTATGCTTGATCATTTACAAGGTATTTTATAAAGTTGGTTCAATAGAGATACATGACAAATCAGTGTCCACATCAATAAATACTGTGTTAACAGCCATCTTAAGAGGTAAAACCTTCCTGAGCATATGTGGAGCTCAAAAACGAAGAAGGACCTTATCCAGTCCTTAGCAATTAGCCTTTCTCTTGTCAAAAGGAGTTTTCATTCAAGTATAATTAGTTTAAGGTTGAGATACAAGAAAAAGTGCTAACAATGGTCACAAGTACAATGGTTAAATTTTGTTTTGCTTAATATTTGAGTTGGTTTAGGATCAATCGATATCGGTTCCTTTTCTTCTTTATAGGGAAGAATGGAGGACACCTCACTAAGTTGAGAGATATCATCTACATAATTTTTATAGGATACAAGATTTGGAACATAAGCATATAAAGGAGGTGTAGGAGGTATAGGAAGAAGTCAAGGTCCAAGGAAAGGGGATGGAACATCCTTAGGATTGCTAAGCTCACAAATCTTGTAGATTTTGAATTTCTAATAGGATAGAAAAATATTGTCTTTGCAAAGTTGAACTGGTTGAGGCATGGAAGGCCAAAAGAAGTCAATGTAAAAGTTTCATTGAGGTGCTAAGGGTTGGTAGAGACTATGATTAATCATTATGATTTCTCCATTATGGGGAAATTTCAAACACTCATGAATGTGAGAGACTACAACTTTCATGGAGGTAAGGCAAGGAAGACCATGTCTAACTTGAAATTGATCAAAAGTTGGGATGACGCCAAAGGTGACATCTAGGGTTTTACCAAAAAAATTATGTACAAAAAAGTAATGGAACCATGAGTAGGATAGGTGAAGCCATTGAAATCTTTGATCATAATGTCAGATTTGACATAGAAATCTCGCTGCAATTGTCTAGTGTAAAGATGTTCTTTAGTTATAACATTCCCCATGCAAGTAGGATCGATAAGGACACCACAAGAAAAGATATAATTAACCTTTTTTATAATGTAAAGAGGACCATCAAGTGCCTTGGTAATCTCATTAGGATCAAATGTAATGCAAAGCTCAATTTCAAGCTTGGGTTTGGTTTCGGATTGACCAATAAGGTTGACAACATTGTTGGCTTTAGTACACTCAACATCATAGTCAACAAATAGGGCGGAAGAAGAAGGTAGAGACAAAGTAGAATCAACTGTATTGTTTGAATGAGAAGGTAAATTATTGGTATAGATTTTCAATTTTTGGGTGGGAGGTGCTACAAACTTGTTTCCTTGATCATTAATATGCTCAATAGATATAACCTTAGAATCAATGAGGTCTTGAATAACATATTTCAAATGGAAATACTTCTATGTATCATAGTTAGGTTGACAATGGTATTGACTAAAATATTTTTGGTCAAAGTATTTAGGCAAAGGTTGGGATGTGTCGATTGGTTTAATGGGAGGAGTTTGTAAAACATTAGCAATAATCAACTTCAACATCACATTATGCAAAGATTTAGAAAGAGGTATAAAATTACGAGGTCTAAAAACATATGACAAAGAAGCCACACCTTTGGATGTCACTACCACTTTCTCATCAACATTTTTTATGAATTATTTAACTTGATGAATCCCTTAGGTTTTTGAAACTTTTGATAGGACTAGGATGCGATATTACTCTTATCAACCAAATCCATTGGAGTGATGCCCTTAAACTGACTCACTTAAAGTTGATAATTATGAAGCAATGCACACAATTGAGTAAACTAAGAAAATTTAGAAAGCAATATCTTATCTCTAATGTAGTTTTGTAAATTAGCAATGAAAATACATTGCACATCAATATTAGGCATGAGATAAGAAATTTGAGCATGAAAATGCTTGAATCTACAAATGAAATCAGTCACTTTGTCTTTAACACCTTGTTTACAATACTTCAAATTAGTCAAAGAAATCTTAGGACCAATATTTTTTTGAAACTATTGAATGAAAGCGTTGGGAAGTTTTTGAAATGAGGCAAAAAAACAATACCATTGCAATGCGTTATCTTGAAAGGTTCTCGTAAACACTTTAGCCATGAACCTATGATCATGAGAGAAATCACTACACAATGTTTGAAGGGTTTTAACATGAGTTAAGGGATCACACTTAACATTGTAAGTCTCTAAATGAGGAATTTCCATATGAGGGATAATGACGTGGATGATGTCTAAAGACAAAGGACTAGAAATGTCACAAGTAGAAATGTTAAAATTTAATTGAGTCATGGATGTAATTTTTTGTTACAAGGATGAAATAGTCTGAGCCAAGATATTGATAGTGGATGCGATAGAAGAAGATCTAACTATTTAGTGAAAAACACATCTAACTATCAAATCAAACATGAAGATCTAAGAAAAGACTGATTAATACAATGCATACAAAGGAGATCTAGACACCAAATCAGAATGGAAATGTAATAAGTTGAGTTCACCAAAAATGTATATGGTGAAAAGGGGAAAATTGCAAAGAGGATGATTATTCCTTTTCAAATTGCACACTCAGAAGGAAGAGGATGATTAATCCAGTGTGTACAAAGGTGATCTAGACACTAAGTCAGAATGGAAATGTTATGAGTTGAGTTCACCAAAAATGTATAGGGTGTAAAGGGGAAAATTTCAAAGAGGATGATTATTCCTTTTCAATTGTACACTCAGAAGGAAGATGTCCCAATAGGCTCAAGTGGGGACCTAACCATTGAATGGGGAAGTGATCCTTCACTAAATATGTAATTTGAAAAGTGGAAAAGAGGGAAGATGCAATGTAGATGACAAAATAGACAAATAGAGACAAAACTAGAAATAATAGATTGATAACTAACTACTAGAAACATGTAATGACCTGAATCAAGATCCAAAAAGTTGAATTGACAAGTGGGTGAAATATGGGCTGAAGTTGCAGGGTACAAAATGTTTCAAACATTTTATACCTTGGAATAGGGCATTTCAGGCATTCTATTCCAGGTACTTTTGACTAAATTGTTTTGGGATCCTTTGACTATTTTTGATCTGCCCCAAAAAGATTTGACAACTTCATAGCATGTTCATGCACACAAAAAAATAAGAAAAAGGTTGGGTAAAATGGGTTTACCTTCATCAAACCCTTGTTTAGAAAATAAACCTTGAAAATGATATGAAATTGCATAAAGGAAAATATGTAAAAAGGTAAATGTTTGATTCACCTTGCATAAACCCTCATGCATAGATTTAGAAATTGACCATACCCATGAAGACGCTTGAATGTGATTGAAATCCAAAGAGTTGACCTTGGAATGTAGAATGGAATCAAGGATGCCCTCACAAATGCATGAGTATATGAATGCCACCCTAGACCTTCAATGTAGATATGTTTGATAATCACTTGCATTTCCAGAGAGATAAATGCAAATGGAAGGAAGCATCTTCTTACTTGATTGATAATTCCTCTACTTGGCCATCATGGGTTTCTTAAATTGGAGAAGATTTCCTTAGAATTGACTTGAATGCATTAGAGAAACTAGATCTTCGATGCTTTCCTTCAAATCTTGAATCCAATTGCTCATTTGCTCTTAATTGCTTGATGAAAACTTGGTTGCATAATAATGGATGTAAAAATGAGGATAGATAGGGTGTTTATATACTCCATCCTTCATTTCAGGATTAAAAAATAAGCCCACATGATCTAATTTCCCACTAACACCCTAACATAGGGCCCTATGTCAAATTTATGACAAAAAGTGCGGGAACAAAATGTTTGAAATGTTTTGTTCCTGCATACAAAATATTTGAAATTTTTTGTTCCCAGGAGAATTAACCCAAATTTGAACTGGGAGTTGAGATGGTGGAAAAATGTGAGAAACGAGGAATCAAGTTGCTATAATCAAGCATAATGAATACACGATCTTGAAATCACCAAAATGGGGCCTAATATAGCATCAAATTATGGGTGCTAACTTTTTAGGATTATAAAAATACTTTCCAAGAGTTTTCATTTGTGGAAAAAGTCTTTCAAAGGCTCAAGCCTCGTAATAGCTCCATATAATTGGAAAATAAAAAGAAACTTGTTTTACAATCAGAAAAGGATGGTGAGGGATTTTAAGTCATATTTCCTATTGTACATTAGGAAGGAGAGATAACCCAATAGGCTTAGAAGGATCAAATCATTGAATGGGTATCTATACTCCACTAATATGGATGATTGATAGGGTGATATGAAATCTAAGATGAAATGGAGGAAATGATAGACTTTCTATGCACACAGATTGATGGTAAATAGATAGCTTTGTATGAGTACCATAAATAGATACCAGAAGATGTCACTGACCTGAGATTTAAAATTGATGTAGTTTTGGGGGGAAGAGGTCACATGGGGTATCTTTTTCCTATGAAGAGTTCACCTAGGGTGTCCTTTTCCTTGTTCTTTTGACTAAACTTAATTGCAGATTGTTCATTAGGTCCTAACTTTCCAGATCCAAGATGGTGTGAACGCCACCTGTTCCTACACATATAAAATGAGGAAAATTTTAGGTAGAAAGGAATTTTCCTTAGTTAAACCCTATATGAGGAATAAAACTCTATATATAAATGAAATTGGATGAAAGGAAACCTTGTAAATGTAAAGTGAATATTAGATCTACTTTGTAAATGCATGTACCTTTATAAATATATATTGAGATTATTGTGGATATTAATATGATTGTATGTTGCTTAAATGTAGTTGTGTCTATTCTTTGGGAATAGAGAGAGAAATCAATGGTTCCCTTCACAAATCCATAGATTTGTGAATACTCCTCAAAGATCTTCCATGTTGTTATGCTTGATTGACTCTTATCTTGAAGAATGAATGGATGTATTAATGTAGATGGAAAAGGGATCTTAATTCTTGATTGAGTCTTCTCTACTTGGCCACCATAGGGGATAATATTGCTACAATGGAGAAGATTTCCTTCTAGGATTCTTTGGATGCTTGAAAACTTGCTTGAGATTGCTTGGATGCGAAATTGGAGGAAAGGGCTTGAATTCTTGATTACTTAATCTCCAAAATAAGGAGAGTTAAATTTATTTTATATGTCTCACAACATTTGGGATCAAAACTTGAAGGATTTTGATGGGAATTTGGAAATCCTACATAATCAATGAGATGGGCCCTTGATTTAAATTTCAAGGAAAACATCATGAAAGAGGTCATCTTGGGCAACCTCTTCTCACTAAAGGAGGATAAAATTTGATTTGGGAGTTTAGAAGGTGGAGAGAAAGATGGAAATATAGGAAATGCAAGGCTAGATCAAGCATAATAGACTTAAAATCTCTATAACACTAAAATAATGCCTAATTAAGCATCTAATTACAGGTGCTTACAATTTAGGAAAATACACTTAAACCTAGATTTGTGGGTTAGTTTGATGTGTTGGAAGTGATCAACCACTAGCATACAACCATTGTCTACCACCAACTCTTATCAATGTCCATAATATGTTTCATGTGTCTATGATTAATTCACATCATCATGAAGTTGCTCATATACTTGATTGGTGTAATTGACAAGTTCAAGATCTAGGCGTACTATTGTTTGGCCATAAACTATTATAATCTTTCTGTTGGAATTGCTGCAATGATGTGCTGAGAGGGGAGGGGTGAACTAGTACCTCTAAAACTTTTTATGTGATTGGCCCATTAACCTTTGTGTCGTCATATTTGTATATCTACCATTTATCTGTTCATCTTTCTTTATGTATGTGCAAGCATAACATAAGTTCTTTACATGTGTAAACATTCAAGAAACATACATGAAAGTAAATAAGACATAACACATGATATGATATCATAGAAAACTCTTGTTAGAAAGTAAAAACTGCAGTGGAGATGTCACCCACAAAAATTCACTATCTGCAGATAAGAAGGGAGCCGGTTAAGGTTTACAATTTGATCACTTCTGATGATCTACCCTATTAGGAGTATTAGAGTGGAGACCTATTAGGATCTACTTCATTTGAAGCTTTAGCAACATTGTTAAGTGTGCACTCTGTTAAGAGATTTGTCAAGAACTGTTAAGTCCACCTTCTACTAATGGATTTTTGATGTGATGCACTTGTTAGAATGCAATCTACATTATAAATGTTGATTTGATAGTATATGCAATCTCTAATTGCTAATAATAGATCCTATAAAGCTTATAATGTATATGTAATCACCTTGAGTGATTGAGTAATACCTTGTCTCTGCTCGTCGGTAGCCTTGTTTGTGTTCTTGAGAACTGATATGAACTTTTTTTGAACTTTGCATGAATTCACTTCTACTTCTTAGATGATCTTCATGGCTACAATCATTTTCCAACTCTTACTGTTACAAATGATTGAACATCTATATATACTATTTTCTAGGTCTATTCGCGATTCACACTTTTCAAATTAACTCTAGATCCAAGGTTTACAACTTGATCTTGATCTTTAGTTAGTTATGTTTTAGATCTATTAGGATGCTTTAAAACATTTACAATATACTTGCTTGACCCTCAAGTAATGATTTAAAACAAATTAAAACTCTATAAATAGAATTACAATGTTTTATATGACGTGGAAAGTCAGAACCACTATTTGCGGGTTCTGTAACTATCTGTCGGTCCTAATGGTCGGGTTGCTTTGTCAGTCTGTCAGTTTTCTTTCTTTGTCGGTCTTCTACTCTATCGGTGTCCCTTGTTTGAACTGTTCGTCAGGATTCTTGCCTTTTCTACTATGTCGGTCATGTTCACAAAACTGTACCATCGATAATGTCCTTTATGCTTTGTCGTCAGTTTAACACTTGTCAGTGTACATCGGGCAATTCTATACTTAGAATTTTCATGTCAAGCATTGTCATCTCGTCGGGTATGTAGTGTGTTGTCCATCTGTTATGCCTATACCGATGACCTTTATCATGTTTTTCACTAAGTATACTAATGGAAAAACTTAATATCATCAATCTCCCCCTTTGACATTAGTATCAAAAATTGATATGTGCAACATACTTAATGTATTAGTATGTACACCTGTGTATACTTCATCCTTAGTCATTAAATGACTCCCCTTTTGCATATGCCGATAAGTGTAAGTTTATATACATATAATTGCCTTCTCCTTTTTGTTTCCTTTTTTTTTATATTTGATATATTGTACATATAATATACATGTCCTTTTATCCTTCTGCTAATGTAGTATATTGTACATATGTACTATTCATTCCTCATTTTTTGATAATAAGGGCAAAGGTACTTACAACTTGTCAAAAATGTGTGAATGTGTGGCTTTGATTTCCTCCATTATCTTTTCCCATTTCTCCTTTAAATTCTCTAGATCCATGTGCTCAAGTGATATCCTCACATGCATATCATAGATTCTGTCTACAATAGACATCTCTGGGGTTGATATCAGATTTCTTGCATCTGTTATATGTTGTTGCAGAGTAGTGAGGTTTGGCAATATGTGAGCCTTGAGCTCGATAACCTCATTTCTAAATTGTGTCTCTGCATCCCATATCTCTTTTATTAACTTTTTTACCTCTATTATCTTGTCATGATTCAACTTGATTGCATTTGCATCATATGTTAAACTTTGTGCACTTGCTTTCAGATCTGAATCTAATTGGGACAACTTTCCACTATTCTCTTTTGTGAAATTTTCAAGTGTGCACAATTTCTGAACTATGGTAATAGCTTCTGCAATTATTGGTTCTAATTGACTTGTTAATTCAATGAGCTTTACCTTATTTTCTGCCACTTTTTGGCTGATCTTCTCAACTAGTTTGTGTTGATACTTCATCTCTGCCTGTTCTTCCATTGTTTTCTCTGCATCTAAATTTTGAGTTGTGACGACGTTGGTAAGAACTATAATTTTTTCCATGACTGATATTTCATTTTCAATTTTGACCTCAGGAACAAGTTAATGTAGTATATCCCTAGCCTTGTCAAGTGCTTGGGCTTCCCTATGTGCCTTTCTCATCTTCTCTTGTATAGACTCCAAAATTTTGAAGTGTTTCGGTATCTAAAGTAGATACATCCCACTTGGGAATTTCAATTACCTCATCAAGTGTTACAACCAAGATGTCTTTCTTTATAGCTTTCTTCTTCTTCTTCTTCTGTTGGGAGACATAATGTTGAACTACCATCTGTAGATCTTGAGATTGGATTGATTTGGTGGGTGAGGTCAAGAAGATGAAGCATCTTGTTGCTTCTGTTCAGAGTCCACCTGTTGGTTGTTGAAGACGTCTCTTCAGTGGCCTTTGTTAGAGTAGTCATATTATAGCTAATAATTAATTTATTTAATTATTAGTCTATTACACTCTATTCTTAAGTTAAACTTAAGCATCTTATTATTCTTTAGGGTTTTTCACCTTTAGGATTTCATGATTCCTTTTATAAGGATTCACCTCTTTATTTTTCTTGAGGAGATTATATTGTAATCATTTTGTTCATAATAGAAATTCATTCTTTGAACATGGATATGATGTCTCTAGCTTTTTGGCCTCCATAGCTTCTTCTGTCTTTTGTCTTTGCTTCTTCTATGTGACAGGTTTGCATGTAGGTGTTCTTGGGAAAATAGGGTTTTTCCTATTCTAACATGGTATCAGAGCCTTGCTACTATGGCTTGTTCGAGTTCTGTTGAAGCAAGCTCTTCGCGGTACAAGGGTTTGAAGTTTTCAATTTTGTTTGGTATTTTTTATTGGATCTGGGGGGTCTCTATTTTTTGGAGCACTTTGGACCAAAACTGACCTCACGGTTGCGTCTGGAAGGCCCAAAAACCTTAAAATCCATATAAAATATGTCCAATTTGGACACCGGAGCGTCTGGGAGAATTTTTTTGGCCCTTTAGGGCCGTATAGGCACGATTTTTGAGAAATATTAAAAAAAATCACTTTTTAATATTTTTTATGTCAAAAAACAATGCAGGCAATTGTTTTTTTGGTGCAACCCGTGCTCTGCCAGTGCGCCGCCACCGCACCACCGTGGCCCAGCCCCCGCCGGTAGCACCTCCAGCTGCGCCCTCCTCCGCAGCCTGCTACTTGCGGCCATCGCTCAGCTGCCTCCCAGCCCCTGCTGGCCACCGACCCCGCTGCTCTGCTGGCTCTGCACTCTGCCCACCACGCGGCCCCGCTACCGCCCCCGCTCCACTCCAGCTCCACTGCCCGGCCGCGCCACCGCTTGGCCCGCCCGCGGGTCTGTTAGCCCTTTTTCCTAACCGCGGTGGTCATATGGGTGACTGAGGGCTTCGGTGTAGCCCCTGCGTGTGCCATGCACCCATGAGCTTGGAATTTTTAGCCCCAGGGGCTTAAAACCTGGTATTTGAGATTTTTTGGGCCCTTCTCACCTTTTTCTCTCTATTTGGAGCATACAGAAGCCTTTTTTGGACTTCATTATATCGTCAAAAAGCTCTTTCCGATTATGGTGATTAAGTTTTTTGGCTCTACTATTTTGACAGTATTTTTTGCTGTCAAAGTCTGATGTTTATTTTCTGCCTTTCGGGAGCCATATCTAGCTCATCCAGACTCCATTTTTGGCAAACCAGATATCGTCGGAAAGCTGGTTCAGTGAACTTTTCAGTTGCAAAGGTATTTTTTCCAGATTCTTCTCTAGGTTCTCTCTCCTTTGAGTTTTTCTCTTTCACACTCTAGTGGATTATTTGGGTTCTACAGGTCCTGGGATCTCTTCTTCTGATCTTCTGGCTCACTCTTCTTTCTGACTTCTGTGCTTGTATGCTTCTCTTCTGTAGCATTGTTTTATTTGTAAATGCACTAAGATAAAGTGCTTGCTTTTGCATATCTAGATTTTTGAGCACCTTGTGTATTTTTTGTACTCGCACTCAGTTATAAAGTGTCATGGGGGTTATGATGTTTTTCCATTTTGTGCTCATCCACCTTTGTCAAGTGAATGTACCTTCCATGACATTAGCCTATGCTATGTGTTGGTGACACCGCCCTTTATCCTGTTCTTATACTTCTGTTGCATTGTTGGTGTTCCTAATTCTTCTTTCTGCAGATGTTTCTGGCATTGCATTTCAATGTTCCTGTCACCTCTCCCTGTTCAATAGTTTTGGGGGGTTCACTTTTTGGTTCTATTGCTTCCATGGTTTGATTGATCAACTCTTCAGACTTTGTCTTCTGTACCTGGTCATGCACTTTCTCAGTGGGGTTTCCAGTAGTTACTTCTGACAGTGTTTGTAGTTTCATGCTTCGGAGATGCTTCTTGCTCTTTCTTGTTCCTTTCTTTGGGACTTTCCCTAGATTGAAGGCTTTGTCTCCTTCATCTAGTTTATTTCTTGTACTTGGGTACCTGATCAGGCCTAGTTGCC
>MU225818.1:1700903-1717464 GCA_018584345.1 Thuja plicata | reverse complement strand
AATTGCTTTTTAATAATTAAGGGACTATAGCCATTTTAATTAAATTAATAGGCTAGGGGAATGGGTTGGTTTGCAAGTGATTTCTTGATTTAGAGATTTATTTAATTCCATTATATTAAATACTATAGCCATGTTTGATTTTAGATTTGATCTGATTGGTCGATATTGAATTGAATTGTATGGCTATAGTAGATAATATAAATCAGTGATAAAAATCACCTAGGACATTAAATTGATTCAAAGAATTATGCCAAACAGTAACAGGGTCGTTTGGACATAACTCGAGGGGTATGATCACACTTAGGGCAAATAGGGTCCATAGTTGCGACAGACCAAATTCAGGTGGTTACACTCTCACAAAGAAAAACTCATTAAAGTATATACCAAGAATTACTGAAGCTGAGACTCTTTCTCAGGAAGAGCAACATTCTCAAAAATACCAAGCTTTTCTCCGAAATAACAAAACTTCACCCTTGGAAGTGGCTTGGTAAGAATGTCTGCAGTTTGCTCCTCTGTGGAAATGTACTTAAGTTCAACTAATTTTCTTTGAACCATGTCTCTCAAATAGTGATACTTGATTTCCACATGTTTAGATCTGTCATGAAAGACAAGATTAATCGAAAGCTTCACACAACTTTGGTTATCACAAAATATCACTGTAGGATCCAAAGGTTGTCTAAACAAACTTGCAAATAGTTTTCAAAGCCACACAGCTTCTCTTGAAGCCACACATGTTGCAACATACTTTGCTTCAACTATAATTTGAGCCACACACAATTTTTTCCTGTTGTACCAAAAAACTACAGCTGAACCTAGGCTGAAACAACATCCCTAAGTACTCTTTCTATCAGGTACACAACCTACCCAATCTGAATTAGTAAATCCTAGTAAGTTAAGCTCTTTAAATGAAGAGTATTTTAGACCAAAGCTCATTGTACCATGAACATATCTGAATATATGTTTTGCTGCCACAAAATGAAGTTGCCTTGGTTCACACACGAACTGACTCATGGTATTTACAACATAGCAAATATCAAGCCTTGTATTCACCAAATACATTAATGAACCAATTAATGCATGTATAAGGAAGGATCAACTAAGTATAAAAGTGTTGCCCCCTCATGTGACTTTTTCAGATTTGCTTCCATAGGAGTAACCATTGACTTGCACTCTAACATGCCAAACATTTTTAATATATCAATTGCATATTTTCCTTGGCTTAAAATAATTTCATTTTCTCTTTGCCATACTTCAAGCCCAAGGAAATAATGAAGAAGACCAAGATCTTTCATTTCAAATTCAGAAGCTAACTCCTTCTAGCATTTGACAATGAGATCATTATCAACTATAAGAAATAAATCATCCACATAGAGCACAAGAAACAACACTTTTCCATCACATACCTTGAAGTATAAATTTGGATCAACATCATTCTTTAGGAAGTCTAGGCTCAAAATATAATTGTCAGTCCTCTCATACGAAGCATGAGGTACTTGTTTAAGACCATACAAAGCCTTTTTCAGCTTACACACATGAGAGTCTTTGTTATTAATAACAAACCCTTCTGGCTGCTCTATATAAACTTCCTCTTCTATAGTGTCATTCAAGAATGTTGTTTTGACATCCATTTGTTGAAGACTCCAACCCTTAACTGTTGCAAAAAACTATGATTGATCTAATAGAGGTATAGAGAGCTACTGGAGCAAAAGTATCATCATAATCTATACCTTCTTTTTGTGAGAATCCTCTAGCTACAAATCTTGCCTTGTGTTTTTCTATACTTCCATCTGCTGCATGCTTGATTTTAAACAACCACTTATTTATTGAAACCACAGATTTATTTTCAGGCCTAGGAACAATATCCCGTACATCATTTTTTATGATGGATTGATATTCTTCCAACATGGCGTCCTTCCAAACTTGTTGATTTGAGGCTTCTTCAAATTAGATGGTTCAGAAGCAATGATATGACTCATCAAAGACACATAATTTACAAATTTATGAGGTCGTTTACACTCCCTAAAAGTTTCACGAGGGGCTGCATATTTTTCAGCCTCTTCCATGGTGTTTCTAGCTCATAGAGGTCTTTTCTTACCAGCTGAAACATTACTTGGACCTGCTGAATTATCAAAGGATTCAACTAGATCAATCGGATCAACAAACTCTTCTAGATCTAAATGCTTCCTCTGAATCTCTGAAGGTGGATTTGAAACAGTCATGTCTATATCTTGAGAAGGCTCAATATTTTCTAGCTCAAGTTCCAAGTTAGTTTCTTTAGATTTATTGCAAGCTGCATTTGCATCAAAAGTAACATCCCTGGTGATTTCAATATGCTTTTGACCTATAATATAAATCGTGTATTCTTTTGAAGACTCGCTATATCCAACAAAGATTCATTTCTTCCCTGAAGGTTCTAGCTTACATCTTTTCTCTTTAGGAACATGAATATAGACAGGACAACCAAAAATATTAAAGTGACTGATGTCTGGTTTGATACTTGTAAAAGCTTCTTCTGGAGTAATATTATCAAGAATATGATGAGGGCTGTGATTTTGAATATACACAGCTATCCTGCAAGCTTCTGCCCATAAAAACATTTGAAGGCCCTGATCATGAATCATAGCCTTCACTGCCTCAACAATTGTTTTGTTCTTTCTCTCAGCTGTTCTGTTTTGTTGAGGGTTATAAGGGACACAACAATCCCTCTTAATCCCAGCCTCAATACAAAAACTATGAAATAAACCAGACACATATTCTCCTTCATTATCTAATCTTAGAACCTTAATTTTCTTGTTAGATATTTTTTCGACAAGAGCTTTGAATTCTTTAAATCTGGACAGCACTTCATCAGATTCTTTCATCTTAAGAATATATATCCAGCACTTATGAGAAAAATCATCAATAAAAGTAACATAATACCAACAACCACTAAGAGAAGCAACAAACATAGGACCACATAAATCATAATGAATTAACTCTATGACTTCCTTGGCTCTACTTTCACTACTATGAAAAGTACTTTTAATATTCTTACCTAGAGCGCATCCCTTGCATACTCTTTCATGATTTTGATTCAGCTTGGGAATACCATCAACAACCTTCTCCATTGAAGACAAAGTCTTGAAATTCAAGTGACCCAAACGCTTATGCCACAACTCACTTGATTTTAAAGAATCATGAGCTAAAGTAAGAACATGATGAGCTAAAAGCTTGTAGAGACTATCATGATGAACACCAATGACACAGGCTGATTGAAAATTTGAATTCTTCTTCCAAGCAAGGACTTTTCCATCAGTGAAAGAAACATGATACCCTTTGTCCTCTAATGCTGAAATAGAAATCAGATTTCTTTTAATACCAGGAACAAAGAGAGCATCACTTAGATGAAGAGGCACACCTGAATCCAATTGAAGGATGTAGAACCAACACTCTTTACTGAGTAACAAGCATCATCACCAATAATGACTTGAAGATGAGAATATTTTTCTTTCAAGTTGAAGAGGTGTTCACGATAACTAGTAATGTGACGAGAAGCTCCACTATCAATCAACCATGTATCACTATTATAGGAATATTACTTGAAAGTGCAGAAATAAACAAGAACCCTTCAGAGTTATCACCATTAGCAATAGTCGCTTGGGGATTTGATCTTGAAGTACAGTCACGAGCAAAATGACCAAACTTATCACACCTAAAACATTGAATCTTTGAAAAGTCTTTTTTCTTAGCATTAGGAGCTGAATCATAATTCCTCTCTATATATTTTGAAATTACCTCTTCTATCTTTCCCTTTTGAATTATGGGCACCAAGAACATGATCATCTTCATGATGATATTTATGACCATTGCCTCTAACCTCCAACCTACATTCTTCTTGATTGCAATCAACCCTCAATCTGTCGAATTTAGGAAGATCATCTCTTCCACTAACACCTTGAATGAATGATTCCCAAGAGTGGGGAAGACCATTCATGACCAACATCACTAAATCTTTATCAACAAATGATTCACCAATGGAACTCAGCAGATCTCTTAATTCAGTAGTCTTCATAAAATATAAAACCACTAAATCTCCTAGCCATTTTAACATGAAGAAGTTGACGACGAAGGGAAAGAGCTCTACTGGTGTTGTTGAATTCATAGAGGTCCTTCAATGTATGAAACATATCTTTAATTGAATTCAACTTAGAGATAATAGGAACAAGATGATCTTTAACTGAATCAATCAAAATTTTCTTGGCCATGATTTTGTTATTTTTCTATGTAGCTTTCTCAGCATCTCTAGAAATTTCAAGAACATCATAATTAACATAGTCAAGAAGATCATTTTCTTCAAGTGAGATCGAAATTCTAAACTTCCATGAGGAAAAGTTAGAAGAACCATCCAGTCTGTCCTCCACTTTCAAACCGTTCACCATTGAAGCTAGCTGAATCAAAATCACAAAAATGAATAAAAATATGACAATTATTTCTGGTACTGGATTGATTTCTTAGATCAGCGCTGATACCATGTTGATTTTTAACCAAAAATAGAAGAACAAATAAAAATGACAAACACTAGTGACTTATCTTGGGAAAACCCCTCCTCACCGAGGGAAACAACCCAGCCCACAAAAGATGATGTCTTTATTTAAATCTCAAATAATTACAACCACTTCATACTAATGATTGATAATGTTGATCAATCAAAAAATAGTTATATTGTCAAGAAGCAGAATACATGGCAGAATCTATGTCCTCATAGATACAACAAAGTCTTATACAAAATTACCATAAACTGAGCAAGAAGTATTTTAATAGCTTACAAAATATAAGCAACCATTCAACATAAATAACACTCAAGCTGTCACACAACACCCGATAGACAAGCATCCACACAACTCTCTTTAGACAGTTACCCACGCATCTCTTTATAACATGCACCCACACAACTCATAATAGCCAAGTAAACACACAACTCTCTATAGCATGCATCCACACAACTCATGATAGCCAAGAAAACACACACCTCTCTCCAAAAGTAATTCCATTGAGAAAATCACCGCACGAGAAATAACCAAGAAATGAGATATCATCTCACATGGAAGATAGAGAATCCATCGAAGGAAAAAATGGTGACACCGCCAAAGAAGAGCAATTGTCTTCATATGCGAATGAAAGACATACACGCGTCATGAAAGAGTCTTCGATAATATCCAAAGAAGTCACGCAGGAGGGAGATGAAGAAGAACAGTCAACAAGCAAGGGAAGATGTCGCATAATCTCCCATACGATAAATTAACTCTTTCATGGCTATATATACTTCAACCTGGGGAACCTATTGAGATTCTTAGTAGGAGATAAGCCCAAGGGGTGAGATATGATTTTACCACGGGCAAAATTTGCATATAATATTTTTTTCAATAGGAGCACTGGCAAATCACCATTCCAAATAGTATATGGGAGTAATTCTAGGAATGCTTCAGAGTTAAGGAAATTGGACAAAGGACAAAAGAGTAGTGTCGAGGCTGAAGACTTTGTAGAACACCTGAAGAATCTGCATGAACTAGAGGTGAAAATGTATAGTACTAAAATGAATATTCAATACAGAGATATAAGGTATTTCAGAATGGTGACGAAGTCATGGTTCATTTGCGAAAAGAGAGATTTCCAATAGGAACATGTAATAAGTTGAAGATGAAGAAATTTAGACCATGCAAAATCCTGAAGAAGCATGATTTTGGAAATGCTTATGAGGTAGAGTTGCCAGAAGGACTTAACATTTCACTTGTGTTCAACATTTCAGATTTGGCAGAGTATCACGAAGGAAACAATGAAGATGAAATAGCTTATCACAGTGAAATATTCTGACACCTTTAGTTGTGGAAGAGATAGAGGACATTTTGGATAGTTCTGTGGGAAAAGCATAAGAAACAAACAATATGAAGATTTCTTGGTTAAATGGAAAGAGTGATCTATTGAAGATTCATCACGGCTATCAAAAGCAGAAGTTAATCATTTTAGTCGTTTTCCTCTAAACGCTTGAGATGTGACAGTCACTTTTAAAATTACCTCAGGTGTCTGATGCAGGAGCATCCAAGGTGTAAGAGCAATCTTACATCACCAAAAAAAATAAAAAAATAAAATAAAAATTATTGAGAGAAAAAGTGACGAAAATGCAATAAAATAAAATAAAATCATAGTTACTTTTGTAACTTTTCATTTGTCAAGGTGCATAGGTGGAATTTTAGAAGTCTATGGAAAGTTGATATTTAATTAAATGTTTTAGGCATTTATTAAATTACAACATACATTTAATATTTGTAGCAAGGTAGTTGCACCTACCTTTTATCCCACATTGCTTGTATTTAAATTCTCTTGGGTGGGAAGTACTATATATACTCATGAAAATCAATTGTAAAAGGTTGTTGGAGTTTTTATAAGATCCTCAAGAAGAAAGGTTTATATCCTTAAGAAGTTGTAAGCTTGTGAGCTCTAGTTTGAATATTTGAAAGCCAACTTGGCTAATGTTGTTGATGTGGTGGAATATTTATTTCCAATGAAATAATAGAGATTCAACATTTTCTCTTGCATTTCTTAATTTGTTATTGTGTTATTGTTGGGTTATCTTTGGAGAGTGTTTATAATAATCTCATATTGTAAGAAGTTGTAGTGATCTCTTTCAAGAAGTTGCAAGGATTTCATCCTTAAGCATTTGAAAGCAATGTCATCACCTTTGAGTATTATTAATCCATACTTTGTGAAGAAATTTATTCTCTCTTTGTCTCCATGTTGTTTTGTCTTTGGTTACAAGGTTGCAAGGGTGGTGTGAGCCCTCATCAGATTCACTATAAATGTTTAAAAAATAAAAAGTGAATATAATTCCATACTTTTTGACAATACCCTTCTAGTAAAAAAATTAATGTCACAATTGTACCATATGAAATATATGGGGATGAAATGATTCAAGAATAGTGCAACAAGCGTCATGAATAGTGTAGATGTGGTGGCAATAATAAACCCTTTCTAAATTATAGAGGTTGAAGTATAAAACTAACCTAGTCTTATTAATGAAAGAAATAAAGGTATTCTATCAAATAGATGTATCTTTAGAAGTAGTTTCAGATAGAGAAATATTAACCATCTAGGAAGTATAAGATAGAGCTAAGCCAAGTTAACTATTGCATTATTGCAATGGATTTGCAAAACAGGAAGTATATTGTACATCAAAAAATTATAATTTTTGCTATTAGCTGCAAGTAAAGATAACTTACACATATGAGAAAAGAAGAATCTAAGATTGACTTAGAAACCCATGATTAAGTATAATATTTAAAAAAAAATATTAAGTGCACTTGCTAATGAGTGTTGCAATTAAGCATTGAGAAAATAGACTGGTGTAAAAATCATGCTTATTGTTAAAGTTCAAGTTACACAAAATAAATGCATTGTCAACTTACTCAATAAAAGGATATCCTGAACAATAGGTTGAGCTAAATAAATCTCATGCTTATTCACATTGATTATGTAAATGCATATCTTACATGTGAATGGAAATCTAAATTGTAGATGGAGGTAAATATATTTCATGCATGTTCACTTTGATTTAATCTAGAGTAGAATGGTCCAAACATGAGCCAATTTTTAAGTAGAAAATAAACACACGGGTAGGGAAATATATCTTGCAAACCAAGTATAGGAGAAAGAATTGATGCTAACCCTAGAAGTCTTAACAAATACTTAATCCTACAACTTAAATTAGTCAATGAAGACAAGTGAAAACCAACAATGATACCACGATCTACACAAGATAAACATATAGGCTTAGATTTTGGGAATATAAGTAAAAAGGTATTTTGATAATGATGCAGATTCACAAACATTACTACCTGTAAGAATTTTGCATTAAACATTAACATCATGAAAGAATTTGCCTAATTCAATGAAAGAAAATGCCAAAATCTAGAAGTTCAAAGAATAGCACAAGAGAGATAGGCAAATGATATGATCCTTAATTGATTGGATTCAATAATGCATAAAAGGTCTATTGAATACAATGTATATATGTCTAAATATATAGGCAATGCATGATAGCTAGGAGATATGCAAGAGATAACCTATCAACCACACTAGGTGGAATCACATGTCCACCAAAGGTAGATCATCCTCCATTTGTACAATGAAGTATGTACAACAATGTGAGGATGATAATGTGATAAGAACACTAAAGGTGGATCTTCCACATAAAGTGAATGAGATAACAACTATCACCACCTGAAGTGGAATTCTCCTACACCATGTGCTAAAATGAGATGCAAACTCTTAGGTGTCTACAATGCAAACTACTATATGATGCATTATCCTAAGTAAGCTTAAGTAAAGTGTTATTAAGAATATGTAATTACACTGACACTACTGAATTCTTATACTCAAGGGATATGTTTTACATATAGGCACAAGGAGAGATGAATTGGGGCAACTTTGAATAACATAGAATATTTGCTCTAAAGATCCTTTAACAAAATAAATATGAAAACTTTATGTTTTAATAAAATCAATACAGAATGGAGGATATTGAGGTCCTCCCTCATGCTTTCAAATCCTATCTTTGGTTAACATGTTGTTGCTTCCTCTTCCAATACAGTCCTTCATATTCTCCTCTTTGAATCGTCATTTTCACATCGTTCTTCCTAGCCACTCTCTTCAATGTTGTCCTGCTGCTTGTGTATATTGGCAAAACCTAAAAACATATTTCAAGAATGATTTTATTCGTCCGACTTCCTTTTTTCTCTCCATTAATAGTAGATTGCTACCTATCATGGATGGTTCTACATCAAGGATAAACTACAGAACCTCAAACCCCTTGGTGGCTTAATTTTTATTATTTGAATTCCCATTATCTAATCTGGTTCATTCATTATCTCCTTAAATATTTAAAGACGTCATAGCAAGGTTTGAGCCTTTTCTCTAAGCTTAAATCCAAAATCATAGGATTTAAAGCAACTGTCTTGGGTTGAAGACCTATGTAGTGTGTATCAAGAAGTCAATATTTCTTGTTGTTTTTTCTTGAATTACATACCATGTGCTTCAAGATGTCTCTTAATAATTTGACCAATTCGTCCTCACACACACACACACAAACACACACACACACACATATATATATATATTCCACAGTTTCAAAATAAAGGCCTAAAATTGCACAGAGAGCTTGTGCAAATGTTTCTCAATCTTCATGAATGTATATCTTATTCTTCAATTACTCCACTTTAAGTTTCACCTACTTCTTGAAATAACTCATCAAAAGTTGAGGCACCCTTTTGAGAGCCTTGCATAGATGGCACTTGAGCCAAATAAGGTTTCAACATGGAGGATTCTAGGATTGAGACTCTTTTCTAAGCTCGGGTTAAGAAAACTGGGTACATAAGATATGATATAGACTGCCTTTAAAAAGCAAACCCTTTTTTTCAATAATTCCATCTTGGGCCTTAACTACCTATTAGTTTTCGGGGTAAGAATAGCCGACCCTCAGAGAATGGTCCTCTTAAGCTTGTTTCCATGAATCCAAAATCTTTCAAGAGATGAATGACTTCCCTAGCAGTGTGGTCATATTTGATCCTCTAAATTTTGATACTTGAGTGGTAATTTGAGGTTTAAAGGTCCAAGTTATGTAGCATTTTCTTTATACTAATTTTGTAGGTAATTTAGAAGAACATGTTGGTATAACCACTCTACATTGTTGTCACATTTCCAATTCATTGAAGTGATAGTATTTTCATTTTCACATCTTATTTTGTTTGTTGGGTTTATTTTGTAAATGATGATAAATATTATTGCATTGAGTGCAATATCAATGGACTAGGATAGTACATGGTTTTCTTTCATTTCACATACAAAAACACTAAATATCATAACATGTCAAATTCACTTCATGATTTGATGAATATAATTTATGGGAGCTAAAAACATTTCAATACTAGATTCGATGCATAGAATTTAATGGAGCTCGAAGTAAATGTTGGTTGACCCACCAAGAGGAAAAAAAATTATTTTTTTATCTCAAATTAGCTTCTTTCTCAAAGATTGTATAGATAGCTTTATATGCTCCACATTTTCGCATTATTTTTCGCTTAGACTTGTGGGGTTTATATTTGATTGTTATATAGAGTTTTGGCAACCAATATAAATAAGAATAAAAGGCTTTTGTAACTGCAATGAGATTTGTTTGTAGCCAAAAGTAGTTGTGCTTGTAGATAGAGTGTCTCTATTGAATTTGTAAAATTATTGTTGCCAACATGCTAAACAATTTTGATTGCATGTCATAAGTGCTCTTATCTACATCTACCATAAAACCATTATTGTTGACAACAGGACTATTGATCAAGAACTTTGTTGATGCATAGCATGCAATTGTAACAACTTAGATTATGCTATCACACATGTATCTCTAGTGTTGATTTAGAGTTTCATAATGTCATTACACTAGTATGAATGGTTAGATGTGTTTGTGAAGATGCAATTCATGGATTGCAATGTTATAGTTTATAAACTTTTACACACATGATAAACTATTAAGTGTCAATAGTTCAATAGCCGGTTGTTTGGACCATTGTACTAGTCTCAATTCAAATATTGGTCCCTACCCTAATTAGGAACATGTAATAAGGGGGTAAATATTTGGTATTAGTACATAATGTTTAATTAGTAATTTATATTTTACATGATATTTGGTGATCAATTATTAAAAAGCCACTTTTTTGCTTTGTATTAAAATCACATGATGAAACACAACATTGAATTTGGATCTAATAGACTATATTGGGAAAATATGGAAAACCCCTTCATACAACTTTGAGAAAATAAAACTTACCACAAGTAAAAAAGTTTTGAAAAAAATTCTAAATGTAAAATAGGGAAAATTTTGAAGCTTATATCTAATGGGAAATGATTGGCAAATTTGACCAAAATTTCATCACTATAGAGATTATCATACAAAAAAATTGTTGCCTAAAAAACAGTGAATAAAATGCATGCATTTGTAAAGTGCGTAGCAATGCATAGAGCTAAGAATGCATCATGTGCAATCATGTGAATGACATGCTATTCAAAATATAAAAACAATTTTTCATGCATCCTTTACTTTATAATGTAGAAATGGTCAATAGAAATGGTCAAAGGGTTGTAGCTCACTTGGCGAGGATGATGATATGTAATATAGAAACAATCCATCAAGGTTCTAACCTCTAGAGGCACGTTCAAACCAGATTCAACCCCTAGGTTAATTTGACGAACTAGATCCCACTGCACACGGCTTCTTAGTAGTGTGGTTTAGGCATATACTTACTCAAATTGTTGTAATATGCTACATTAAGGCAAAGATGTCGACATATATGTATTCTGATTTGTTTCCATGAAAACGAGTACTTTAAGTTTCATATCTCTTTGATGTATTTGCAGAAATGGATCCCTATATATATATATATATTGAAAATCTTTATTACTTGAGTTCTTTATATTAGATGCATGGCCTACATGATGACATCAAAATCCTTTTTGGATCATTACACGCACACAATAAATATTTAGTTGACTCTTCAATCCACTCACCATGAAAATTTCACCACTAAGAAGTGCCATACACATTTCCTTGTACTCGAGATACCATTAAGTGACATGTTGCTTCTCTTCCAACTTTTACCATTTTTTTTCTAAATATATTATGCTCTTTAACATTTTAAAATATGGATGAACAAAAATGGCAAAAGTGAATAGAGATCGATTGTTCAAGTATATGTGCAAATCAACTTGTGCCTTGGACCAAGCTAACACAACTACCTTGAATATGTGATTTGGCTATTTCAAATTGTAAGGCTGTTAAGATTATTAAGGCTTCCAAAGATCATATTCTAGAAAAATCTTTCTGGAAAACAGCTGCAACACATTTAAAAACTCATCTCAACTGCTTAGATCATGATATGTGATCCATTACGAAGAGTACGAGCACTAATTGAAAAATATTAATAACAGTATGAACATCGAGCCCTGCATGAAAAGACATGATAAATTCATCAAACAACCTAAAGATCCTATTACCACATCTTCTACATAGGAAGCAACTCCATGATATACAGTATGGTTGCTGATCGCTTTTCACTTGCAGTGGAATCAAATTAAACACAACTTTTACATGAGCAGAATGAGAAAGCATGTAGGATTTTGTGAAATAATCCATGAGCAAAATAGAGTCCCAGCGACAACGTGGTGAAGCTTAGTTTGTGATTCCATGGGAGCAATATTGTTCTTTTAAAAATCACTAAAAATTTGCAATCAAATCATATCTTCCAAGAGGTTAAAGCATTTTTCTAGAAATGGCTCTGTTATATTCACTTATATTTACCAGATTATTGACAGAACATATTGTTTCCATGCCAATGCTTCAAAAAAGTGAACAAGTGAATATAATTTCAAGAATCTAAATCCATCTTTATCTAAAGACCATAACCTTCCATTTTTATTAATAACATGTTTAGTAAAAGAATTGGAATAAATGGTGCATGGTATGACCCAAGTAGAATGATTGTGAATTTTGAACAAAAAAAAGTTAGGAGCTTATTTGCTAGCATGGAGGAATTGGACTAGCACTTTTGAGGATGAAAGAACATAAATTACTGGCATATCAAATGCAGTAACCACAATGGAGGGTGCAAATCTCAGTAGCTCTTACAAGCCATTTCCAAATTATGAAGGATAAAGTACAAAACTAACCTTGGCTTAGTAATGACAGAACTAAAGTAAATTTATCAAACTGAAGCATCTTCAGGGATCTCAGACTGAACAATATTTAATCATATAGAGAGTAAGAGACTCACCTAAGCTGAGTTAACTAAGGTATTGTTGCAATGATTCGAAAAAGTAGAAGGAATATTGCAGATCAGGAATTATCTGTGTTCCATGGCGATTTGGGGACAGGGATGGACAGAAAGTGAAGATGGTAGGACATGCATTTCTGGGACAGTAGTCTGAGGGCCATTTTTAAGGACAGTGGGGGACAACGATATATATGAATATTTCAATATATAAATATATATATGAATGAATTTTTTAATATATATTATTGAAAAGAGGTAGAAACATACACAAATTTCTACAAGTATAACAACCACCTTACATTTATTTAAAGCAAGGTTGCACGGAGATGGGGGTACTTGGGTACTTTGGGTACGGGTACGGGTACGACTATTTTTTAAAATAGGGAACAGGGGTACTTGGATACGTCAAAACTTTTTCTTGATATAATTTAATATTTTATAGAAAATCTGAAAATATGAGTCATGACAATGAGTTTTCAAAACAAGAACAGTGATAAAGTTTGCCGATGTAATATATTGTTTTCAGTTTCAGATTTGCAATGTGCTTGTAATAATAATATATGCTAAATGTTTAGATGCATAACAGAGAAGGCAAACTTTAACCATAAACAAGAAGATTATAAATCATATAACAATGACATATTGCAAATGTTAAACTTCTGGCTTGAACAATGATAAAGTTTACTAATAATCAGTATTGTATCAAAGTTTCAAACTGATTACATATGAATTAAGCTTGCTAAACAACAAGCTGATACGCAAACAAAAAACTGAAACAAAAATCAGAAATCTTAATCAAGGTCCTTAAACAAAAATCAGAAATCTTAATCAAGTTCCTTAGCTATGATGCTCTCCACCGAGTACCCACTGAGTACCCGGTACTTGGGTATGTGTACCTGTAACCAGTACGCGTACCAGGGGTATGGGTATGAGTACCCATGCAACATAGATTTAAAGTCTCTTCACCTATACAGTGAGTCTAAATATATACTCTAGAGCGATTGTAAGCTCAATGGTCTATACAAGTTATAAGTGACAACATTACAGTCTTCAGTTTTAAGGACAGTGTAGGACAACAACATATGTGAGCTTTTCAATATATACATATATGTGAATTTTTTAAATATATTAATAATACAAGTTTCTACAAGTATAACAACCTTGCATTTATTTAAAGTCTCTTCACCTAAATAGTGTGTCTAAATATATACTCTTGGGCGACTGTAGGCTCAATAGATTATACAAGTTATAAATGACAGCATTATAGTCTGTAGTTTTGGACCTTTAACAACATACTGGTATCAAAACTTAGTCTTTCAACCTATGAGAGCATGGTAAATAAGGTCCTATGCATTGTAGAACTAAGGCTTATTAATTCTCTAAACTTGTGTTAATTGGGAGGCATCACCACCCCTCAAACCCCCATCACTGTAAGTGCGAACAACGATATAGTTGAACAATAGTCTCCAGCAGTGATGGGGCAGCCTCCAACTCAAAGTCAACGGCCACAAAATTATAAAACAAAATGTATGTTATGAAGTTTTCAGTTGTTCTTTTGCATATTAGGGCAAAAAAAAGGTGTGGGATGGTTTATGGGACCCCACGCCCCTCTAAAACCCAATGAAAATTTGTCACATCTTCAGTTTTTTAAATGTTGAAACATTTGTGCTTTCTGTAGGGGAGAGCTACTCTTCCCTGGGACAGTTTAGAAACCTATGAGACAATCATCCCATGTTGCCTTGGGGACAGCCATGCATCCTCTATGTGTTTATTGTTGTCCCCTGCAATGTCCCCTTTGGGGATATTACTATATTTTTGCCCTAAAACCACAATTTCAATCAGAATAAGAATTATAGTACATTTAAAAATACATATTTACCAATTGAAATTCCTTCTATAACAGAAAATCTGATTTAATGTCTTGAATAGATTATTCGTCACTCGAAACTGACGTTAAATTACAAGCAATAATATCATCTACCATACTAATCATTAACAAACTCCATGGTATCAATAAACATCATTCATATTAAAATCCAATTAGTCATTTCATTTTCAAAGTACGTTCCTATATAATCTCACTAGGAGTTCATTGACACATTTATAAACTGTAGTCTCAAGGTTGGTCGTCCTTATACTGTAAGAGTGTGGAAGGTGGTCCGCCCTTCCATCTCTCAGTTCACCTTGGAGATGCTCCATCCTCCTCGATCAAGCATAGGAGCACTAATAAGCCTCCAAGCCCATGAGACTTCTTAACCCCAATGGTGGTGTGCTTAATAAGAGTATGAAGACTACCTTCCTCCTCCAACCCCAGGAAAACATATGCCTCCCAGCACACGAGGCTTAAACCCCTATGGGTAGCACGCTTAATGGCAGATATGTTGGATCTTCAACTCTTGTGAACTCAAAAGGTTGATCAACCTTCTTATTTTGCAATCCGCTATTTTAAATTTGGAAGAGACTATCATAGGAATCTTCCATTGCATGTTTATATTCGAAAGAGTATTAGGAATCAGGATTATTCAATCATTTTAGCAAGTATCCCTATTGAATGAACACACATGCATAGATCTATATTTCTATTTATCTATCAGCTTTATCCCTGAATTAGCATCCAGTTCCAAGTTCCATTCTATTTCTGCTTTATCCCTGAATTAGCATCCAGTTCCAAGTTCCATTCTATTTCTGCTTATTTTATGGATCATTCCATTTCTTGATCCTTAATGGATGCCAGTCCAATTGATTTGTCCTTCCTTTTATATCTTTATATTTGGGTGAAAGGTCACTTCCTTTCATAAACCACATCTCCTTTGCAAGAGACACCTCACTTCCTCATTCAGGTGCCGCCTTGTACACTCATTTCATCGAGTGAGCATTTCTAAGGGCAACTTGATGGAAACTTCACATTAACTAAAAACCCGAAGTTCATCACCTAGTCATATTATTATGCAAACTACATTTTATTTGCATTTATATTTTAGACTCAATTTTTCCTTTCAGGGGGTTGTGAAGAGGTTTTCCTTGCATCTGACAGAGGAAACTTAGGAGTGAGATTTCAAGTTGACACATTTCACATTTTACTGGTGGGATCAGTCCTTATTGAGTGAATAGAATGTTTCTACATCTTTTGAGGATATGAGAGTGTAGCATATAACATTTGGACATGTAAACATAATTTTGGGGACATTCCAAAGATATTAGTTTGCTGATGGATTTGGTTGCTTCATTTTATTTAGCTTACAAGCATATATGCTTTGTGGAATCACAAGATCCAAGTGATGAGTTCAAAAGTCTGTATGAGTATTTCAGCTTTGTTGACGATGTCCTCATATAAACAAATGAAGTCATTCATTCCAGTATTGTAAAGAGTGAATGTTTACTGATTAACAATGCGTACCTTTAGCCGAATGGCTGATTGCAACTAAGACAAAATTGTAGTGATTAAATTACTGCAGAGTTAATGGAATATGTTGATATGCTTTCATAATGTAGTAAAGTTTGATAATCACTGTTAGAGGATTGGAAAGCGTATCTGACTTTTCTAATGTTTAGCTATGATGGGATCTTTGAATTTCATGTTGTTATCTGGGACATGACTTAGAGACTGAGATGTCTTCCTATGCCCAATATTTTCCCCATAGTAGATACTCATATGCGTGATACTTTATATAATGACAAATTCTATAGGCTTGCCAAACTATATATTTGAACCT
>MU225818.1:1672630-1696808 GCA_018584345.1 Thuja plicata | reverse complement strand
TATGTTTTGTTTGTTGTGGTTGAATTTCACACTTATAAATCATTGTCTATTGTGTAAATTTATTTATTGTCAATTTTAAGAGAAAATCAACATTTTTATTTCAATTGGTATTATTTGTGCTCTATATTGATACATCTACACAATCTCTTATGAACTCTTCTTTTAATATATTCTTGATTGTTATAATTTTCTACATCACATTTTAAAAAAAATTAGTATTGTCAAGTAAATAAGTTTAAATTAAAAATTAATCCTTTACCATGCCTTACAAATTGGTTTTATTAAAACTCATCTTAAGTATAAAAGAAATAAATATATGTAATTATTCTACTAAGATTATATATGTGTGTGTTAAATAATATTTTTAAAATTGATATCTTATAATATAATTTAATATATATACACTATTTTTTTAAATGAAATATATATAATTTTATAATATATTTTAGATATATATATATAATTAAATTATATTTATAATCTATATTTTAGTCTTATTAACTGGTGATTAAAGTAAATGTCAACAGCCAATCAGATTTTAGCTCTTTCCACTAGTTGCTCTATATTTGCTTCTTCCTTGAGTAAAGTTGCATGTTTTTTAAGACTCGTATTAATTTAAATTTTTTTAAGATCTATTATCGGCTGCATTAACGGTAACACACTTCGCTCAAGACATTGCTCCGAGCTCTGCAGAATTGCACAAGAAAACGGGGTCTTGGGATGGTGGGTGTCTGTAGGGAAAGCATCATTGAACATTTGGCAATTAAAGGTTTAGTTTTTTCATGCAAGTAAGAGGTGGCAACATTAGAAATAAGCAACCCAGGTTTTTAATCTTTTCCATTCCTTCTCCCCGCCTTGGCCACACAGTAGTGTTATCTTGTATCTAAGCAAATCCAAGTACTGGTTTCGTATATCTGGCTGCCCGAAGAGATGGCAATGAATAGACCCGAGCTGAGCATCACTCCAGGGATGAAGAATGCAATACACCATATTGTGAACCTTGAGGAGCCTATGAACTTGTAAATCACATCATAAACCAGAGGCGTCACTAATTGTGTTGCTCCTCCTTCCATGTTTCCCCATCCTCCTGCCAATCCATTTGCATGACCCACAATTTTAGTGTTTAACATTGAGCTCATCCAAATTGGTATGACACAAAAGGTGCAATTGAGAAGCGTGTGAAGAAACGGACAAGGATGAATCCCTGCGCAGAAGAGATTGTAGCAGGGGCAACCAACATTATGAGAAATGCAGCCCCATAACAAGGGTCTACCATGTCACATAAAGCTCCCATCACAAGCCTTGAGGATATGGATCCAGAAACTGATGCTATGCTCACATTGCCTATGTCCCTCTTGGTCAGATTGAGATTCGCTCTGATAATGGGTATCAGAGGGGAGAAACAACTATGGCAAGAAAGCAAGTGAAAACAAGTGATTCGAGAAAGATGCAAGGTTCTCATATGGGGTTGAGCTATTAAATAAAGCTTGAATTTCTTAGCCTTGTGTTCTGAATTTACTGGGAGAGGGACATTTGTTTTGTTGCTTTGTCACAGAATATGATTTACTTGTATCGTTGTTTAGTAGTGATCACCCTGTTTTATTGAACACATATTTTTTTCATAGTATCAATACTGTTAGAGTAATCTTTAGTTGCTTGTTGATTAAATCATGTTGATTTAATTAATTAAGTCATTACTCTTTAGTGCTTAAGTTTCACTTAGGCAGCGCTTTATAATTCTTTAGGGTTTTAGCCTTTAGGGTTTTGGTATCCTTTATAAGGATTCACCGCTTTCATTTCAATAAGGAGATTGCTTTGTAAATCATTATTGTTGAATATAGAAGTTTTTTCTGTCAACATGGTTTTCCCGTCTCTGGCCTTTTGGCCGCCATAGCTGCTTTTTTCTCTTCTGTCTTGCTTCTTCTCGTAGCAGTGTTTGCATGCAGGTGATCTTGGGTGAAGTTGCCTTTGTCAACTTCTACATGGTATCAGAGCCATCTTGCTGCTGGCTGTTCTGGTGTTTCTGAAGC
This sequence comes from Thuja plicata, assembly GCA_018584345.1. Lineage (NCBI taxonomy): Eukaryota > Viridiplantae > Streptophyta > Pinopsida > Cupressales > Cupressaceae > Thuja > Thuja plicata. The sequence continues at coordinate 1,694,778 of MU225818.1, read as the reverse complement.
ATTCGAGGGTTTGCAGTTCGCCAGGTTTTTCTGGCTTCTTTGTGTGGATTTAGGGGGACCTTTGTTTCTGGTCACTTTGGGCCCAAACGGACACTACCATTGCGTCCAGAAGGCCCAAAAACCCTAGAATCCATATAAGGTTTGTCCATTTTGGACACCGGGGCATCTGGAGAATTTTTTCGGCCTCCCACGGGCCGTACGGACACGTTTTTCAAAAAAAATTAAAAAACATTTGTTTTTAATATTTTTTGGTTTTAAAAAAAATGGGCGCAGTTGGTTTAAAAAGGCGCCACCAGGGGGCCGCCACCGCTCCACCGGGGCTCGGCCACCACCGGTGGCCCCTCTGCATTTCACGGCCCGCACCGCTCCCTTCACCGCGGCCCCCTGCCGCCCGCCGCCCTCCGTGGGCCCCGCTGCCGGTGCTCTGTGGCCCCAGCCGCCATCGCGGCCCCCGCCGCCGCCTCCCAGACAGACGCCATTGCAGCTCCGGCCGCCGCTGCCGCCGCCCGGCCCTCCGCCAGTCCCCTCCCCGCTCCACTTCGCCCCGGGTGGCGCTTTTTATGCAGGGCCCCCGCGGGCTTATATTAATAGCGCGCGGTCATATGAGGACTCAGGGGCTTCGGCCCAGCTCCTGGAGCGCGCCATGCGCCCGGGGGCTCATTTTTTTAGCCCCTGGGGCTCTTTTGTACCCTTTTTTGGTCTTCTGGGGGTACCTAGGCATTTTTTGCTCTATCTTGAGCATACGGAGGTCTTTTTCTGACTTCCATATACCGTCGAAAAGCTCTTTCCGAGCACTTTCTGATGATGGGGGTTAGGGTTTTGAGTTCTGCCGTTTCAACATCAATTTTTGCTGTTGAAGTCTGATGTTTTGTTTGCCTTCCAAGAGTCATATCTGGCTCATCCGGACTCCTTTTTTGGCAAACAAGATATCGTCAGAAAGCTGGTTCTGTGTGTTATTCAGTGGCAGAGGTGTTTTTTCCAGATTCTACACCAGGTTTTCTCTCCTCCGAGTTTTGCAGTTTATGCACTCTGGTGGATTGTTTGGTTCTACAGGTCCTGGGATCTCTTCTTCTAAGTTCATAGCTCACTCTTCTTTCTGACTTCTGAGCTTGCATGCTCCTTCTAATGCATTTTTGTTCTGTAAACGCACTGAGATAAAGTGCCTTCTTCTTCTTTTCTGGGATCTTGTACACCTTGTTCGGTTGATGTACTCGCACTCTGTTATAAAGTGCCATGGGGGGTTATGATGTTTTTTCCGCTTTAGGCGCATCCACTTTTGTCAAGTGAGCGTACCTTCCATGACATTAGCCCATGTTGTGTGTCTGTGACACCGCCCTTTATCCTGTGTGTGTGCTTTTGTTGCACTGTTGGTGTTCTTGGTACTTCTTTTGCAAATGTTTCTGGCATTGCATTTCAGTGTTCCTGTCACCTCTCCCAGTTCAGCATTATGGGGGGGTTCACCTGTTGGTTCTATCGCTTCCTGGTTCGATTGATCAGCTCTTCAGACATTTGTCTTCTCTACCTGGTCATGCACTTCAGTGGGGGTTCCAGCAGTTCCTTTTGACAGAGTTTTCAGTTCATGCTTCGGAGATGCTTCCTGCTCTTTCTTGTTCCTTTCTCTGGGACATTTTTTCCCTAGATTGAAGGCTTTGTTTCCTTCATCTAGTTTTCTTTCTTGCTTGGGTACCTGATCAGGCCTAGTTGCCGGGACCCTTCTTTCCTGCTTTCTGCAGTAGTTAGTTGTTTTGCTTCTCCCTAAGTTACACTTAAGGGGGGGTGTTAGAGTAATCTTTAGTTGCTTATTGATTAAATCATGTTGATTTAATTAATTAAGTCATTACTCTTTAGTGCTTAAGTTTCACTTAGGCAGCGCTTTATAATTCTTTAGGGTTTTAGCCTTTAGGGTTTTGGTATCCTTTATAAGGATTCACCGCTTTCATTTCAATAAGGAGATTGTTTTGTAAATCATTATTGTTGAATATAGAAGCTTTTTCTGTCAACATGGTTTTCCTGTCTCTGGCCTTTTGGCCGCCATAGCTGCTTTTTTCTCTTCTGTCTTGCTTCTTCTCGTAGCAGTGTTTGCATGCAGGTGATCTTGGGTGAAGTTGCCTTTATCAACTTCTCCAAATACCACATAGACTATAGCACGAATATGTCGTATGCATTTCAGAACAATAATTGTCCACCTCCATTGTCATCTGGTGAGTGTGAGGATGCTTATTTGTTGCATTATGTTGGTTAATAGTTGTCTAGGTAGCTGACAGTAAGCCCCAGGTCGCATGGCTGTAGCGCGGGAGGATGCACTATACGAGCAACTGTGGAACGTCGATCCTGCGCCGCTGGTTACCGTTCCACAGGTGGGAGAGCCCATGTATTATTTCCCGCAGGAGCACAAGGAGCAGGTGTGGCTTTGAATTTCGTTTGATTTTGTATTGGATTTGGTTTCTTCCATAGAATATACTTACCGCGAAGTAGACATGATTGTTGATTGTTAGCAACTAATGATGATAAAACGGGTGTGCATTACCGTTTTCTGGGTGTTTGACCAAAAACCGCAGGCTGGGCGTGAGACAATAGGCAGCGTGAGACAATATATACAAGTACGGTGGCAAGTCCATTCGGGAAGAAAGCCTATCAGCTTAATTATAAAAATTGTAAAATTAAAATATGAATCAATTGTAAATATACATAGAACGTGTTCAATTTAATATGAAAATAAATATATAAGAAGGAAAACTATCATGAAACATAGATTTGTACAAAGTTGAAATATTGACAAACATACTTGATAAGCTATTTTATGATAGCATATTGTTTCATATCCAAAACTAATTATAATGTCTATTGTGATCTTATTCAAGAAATTGAAATATTTTTTCAAACCTATCTTTCTCTATCCAAATAGATGGTTGAAATAAAAAGAATCTCATGAATGAATTTGCTAAACTTCTATTAGAATAAAATAATTTTATAAATTTTCTAGCCAATTTTTATTGGAAAATTTTTATAATCATTTCACTTTTCTGGTATGAAAAAATAATTAAAAATTGCTTTCTTTTCTTTTATTTTAATCTCTGCGATTATATGAGTTAGGTTACAATTGTGTTAAATGGGCTTAATTAGTTAAATGTGTGGGTGATAAAATCACTTGATTTTTTTATAATAATAACTTAACAAATATATACAATTATAAATAATGTATATATTAAATATAATTGCATAATCAATACTTATTATCAAAAATATACAATTATTAATAATAAATAGTAGAATCATTTGTATGAATAATAATAGAATAGGTGTTATGAATAATTAATAGTATAAGAAGTTATTGTTACATGTCTATTATCATTATTATAATATAGACCAATTATTACATGTATAATTATACGTTGTATTATTTGATTATTAATAAATATTCAATTGAATAATTAATATTTATTATTATATAGTGATTAATAATAAATAGTAGAATAATTACTTTACATAATAATAGATGTTATTAATAATGAATATGATAATAAGTTATTATTATATGTATAATTATACATGGTACTAGTTATCTAATTATTATTATATTTAATTAGTTAATTATAATATTGGTATAGCTATTATAATTGTATAGTTATTTTTTTAATAGATATTCATTAATTTTCACTTAGTGACTTAAAAATATTGTATATCAAGCTTTTTTTGCAAAATCATTATTATACATATCTAGTTTTTGTTACATACATATAATTATTATTTTAATAGATATTCATTAATTTTCACTTAGTGACTAAAAAATATTGTATATGGAGCTCTTTTTTTTGCAAAACCATTACTATACATATCTAGTTTTTGAAACATACATAAATAATTGTTATTACAATGTTGTTTAACTAAGCAATATGCTACAAATTTTAGTAATTGGAATTAGATGCAATGCCTCTTTTGTTTACTTATGTTGCAACATTTTCTAATATAACTCAAATCCCATATAAGTTTCTTACTAAATACTTTCAAGCTTTAAATTCAAATGAATTGTAGAAATCTATAAATTAAAATATACTTAGCTAGAATAAAATTTTTGACTTTAATCACCCATATACTTTGACCATTTTAATTTAATGAAGACAAGGCTCAAAAGATTTAATATATTTAATAAAAAAAAATAAGTCAATAAATATTTGAAGAAGAAAAATAATTTTTTTAATTTATTACAATTGAAATATTAACAAAATATGAATGCTAAAAATATAAGTAATATATTACAAATAATATTAAAAATTTAAAATTTTTTGTATTAAATATAAGGAGTTCAAGATACAAAAAGAGACCGCAGAGTATCAAAAAAGATTTACAAGAGGCAAAGCCTCAGCACTAGAGCATCCACAAGAGTTAATAAAACAACCACATAACCATAAAAAAGAGCTAGAGGAACCACAGTCTAATGCAACAGGTCATCATGAGTGTCCACCCACGCAGTCCACCCCCTAGTGCCTTTCATCCACACAATGTTCTTCTGATCTTGAATTTGATTGAGCATGAGGATCATATTCCCGGTAGTAGCTTTGTTGTTCCTCTTGACTTCCTTGTTAAGGTGCTTGACAGTTTGATCAAAGAGTTTGAGATTGTCCATATGTCGCCTCCAAAAGTGCCCATCTTTCAGCTCAGTGGTGAAGAACGTAACGTATCCAGTTCTGAGAAGCCTTTTGAATTTATCTTTATCAACTTTCATGGTAATGTGAACCTATGAAATTTTTTTAAAATGCGTGAGACTTTGAAAAGACTCAATAAGAATCCTGGGAATATTTTGAAACCTTTCCTCATTCCTGCATTTCCAAATTTGCCATAAAATGTTAGAAGAGAGAATATTCCAAAATAGATTAATGTCCTTTTTAGCATCATCAATAAAACCAGTAATAATTTCAAAAATGTTAAAATTGGTAGGGATAGAGATACCAAACATAAGCTAAACCTCTTTAGCAAAGTTGTAGTCAAAGAAAATATGTCTCCCCATTTTCGGGGTCCTACAAATGTTGCAGTACGTGATATCAGAAAAGACCTTCCTAATAGGAAGTTTATCCAGAATTAAAAGCCATTTAAAACACTTAATTTTAGGATCAATAGAGCTTTTCCAAAGTTTATCAAATAATTTTCTTCTAGGAGGAGACATCTAGATTAGTATACCAATTCTTGTTAACATGGCTGATAATGGAGTCATTGTAGTCAATAACAACATAAATATTTTTGGCTTTGAGTTTGGTAATAATGGTATCATCCGGCCACTTAATGTTCAAGTAGCTGATGGAATCAACATGGCAGCGGGAGGGAATGTCCTTACAGGCTCTGTGAATCATGTTATAGGTCTTTTTATGCGAAGCAGGAATGTTATACTTATTCTTCAGCTCATCCCATAGAATGAGTCAGTCATTTTCAAAGATATCCATAAATTGCTTGATTCCCCAGGTGGCCCATTACTTGGTAGAGAAACCTTGGGAGAGGGCTAAAGGTTTACCACCTAGCTGCAGGTTCCACCATAGAAAATCTTATTCTTAATGTACGGCCTAACATGGTTCCAAGCCTTCCAGATGGATTTGAAAACAACAGAACCTTGGACCATGAAAAGAAAGTTACCACAAATCAGATCACACAAAGGAAGGTTTTTCCAAAATTTGGCATTCTTGGGGAAGCCTCTTTCAATATTATTTCTAATCAGAACTTTCCACGGATCATCTCCATCAAGAGAATGAAAAATCCATTTGGAGGCCAGAGCAAGGCCACTAATTTTAAGGTCCCTTAGCCCTAAACCCCCAAGGAGCTTGTCAACATGACACCACTCCCATTTAATAGAATGCATCTTCTTGTTACCTTTGCCATCAGACCAGAGGTAATTCCAGATGGATTTTTGAATTTCAGCAACTTGGTAATCATTGAACATCCAGGCGGAGGCATAAAAAATATTGTAGGATGAGAGAATTTTCTGGCAGACTTGAATTCTACCAGCAAGAGATAAAGACTTGTTATGTCATTTATTCAGCTTGTTGAAGATTTTATCTTTGACCCAAAGCCACATTTCCTTAAGAGAGGGTTCCATGGAGAAAGGTATGCCAAGATACCTAACAATCTTACAAGGGCCTCCCCATTGAAAACCATACTTGTTAAACCAATTAGGCGGTTGGTCTTTCCAACCAAGACAAATGGATTTGGCCTGAGACAGATGAGCCCCAGAAATATCACAAAAAAAATTGAGCTTTTTATTCATAGCCGCAAAATTCTCTTCCGAGGCTTCATGAAAGATAGTAGTATCATCAGCAAATTGATAGTTGATAAGCTCATTACCATCAAGGAGAGTAATACCCTTGACCGCAGGGGACAGAGAGTCATTTCTGAGAATGTAAAAAAGAGCATCAGAGGCAATAACAAAGAGGGCGGGGGCCAAAGGGCAGCCATGCCTGATGGATCGCCCCAAGGGAAAGGGTTCTGAAAGAGAGCCATTGATGTCAACTTGGGCATAAGCGTCTCTGAGCAACATCTCAACAGACTTGCAAAAATTAGGAGGGAAACCAAAGGCCTCAAGCATCATAATAATAAAACTCCATTCAACCCTGTCGTAAGCCTTTTCAAAGTCCAACAAAAACATAGAGGCATTCTGATTAGAGTGTTTAGCCCAATCCAAAGCCTCCCAACTGGTAATCAAGTTTTCAAGAATGTATCTACCTTTAATAGAACTAGTTTGAGTAGAGCAGACAAACTTTGGGAGGATGGTTTGAAGTCTGCGGGACAAAATTTTAGCAAAGATTTTATAGGAGACGTTTAGGAGAGTGATAGGTCTCCAATTCTTAAGAAGGGTTTTATCCCCATCCTTGGGAATAAGTTTGATAATTCCCCTATTAATGGAGCTACCCAAGGAGCCAGAGTTAATAGCTTCATTATAGATCTCAAGCAGATCATAGCAAATCCACTTACTATTAGCTTTATAAAATTCAACCGGCAAACTGTCAGGGCCAGGAGTCTTATCATTCTTAAGGGAGTTAATAGAGTTCTCAATTTCATCCAAGGAAATATGTTTATTGAGCAAGGAGGCATCAATGTCTGTAATCCTTTTGGGGATAATGTTTCTGCACTGCTCCCTGAGGGAGCTAGCCTCCACAGAGTCTTCGGAAGAAAACAACTTTTCATAAAACTGAGCAAATTCCATTTTTATGCTATTTAAATCTGCTATTTCATGATTGTCAATAACAATTTTCTCAATGGACTCATTAGCATGCTTTTGTTTAATGAGGTTAAAGAAGAACTTACTACCCCTGTCACCAAATTGCAACCAATGGGCTCTGGAACGAATCCTAGCACCAAGAGTTTTATGTTGCTGATGTTGTCTAAGGGCTTCCTTAGCGTAGGCGAGATGGGGGATCAGCAAGGGATTATCTGGATTGTCTTGAATAGCGATCTCAGCATCATAAAGGTTGGAAGCAAGCCTAGTCTCAGCGCGTCTAAGATCCTTGGCTTTTTTTTGACCGACAGTCCTAAGTAGATTTTGCCAGGCTAGCACATTCATATGCCACCTCTCAGCATGAGAAATGGAAGGGTAGTGAAATTTATTAATATGTCTGATGATGCAAATGGAAGAGAGAATATCTACATCAGCCAAGAGGATGGTATTGAGAATAAACTTGGGACTGGTGGCCCTACTATTGTTAGGGGAACGGCTAAACCTGACCGAAATTGAGATAGGGTGATGATCTGATAGAGTAGTAGGCGAAACTAAGACTAAGTTATTCTGGGCATCAGGGGCCATAGAAAAAAAATTCTTATTGAGATAAAAATGATCTAGTCACGAGTAAATTCTGGATGGGCCTTTTTGAAAGTTGCACCAGGTGTGCCAAAGCCCTGAATTAGTATTCTTGTTCCCAGTTAGAGGGTCAAAGAGGAGCTTAGAGTGCTTAAGCAAATTCCATTGAAACTTTTCTTGATCTTTCCAGGAGAACGGAAGTCCTCCAATTTTATCTTCCTGAGACTCGATCATGTTAAAGTCCCCTCCTAGCAACCAGGGAATATCAGGGAGAGATTTAAGCCAAGACCAAATACTAGATCTTTCTTTATAATTATTAGCAGCATAAACAAAACAAATACCAAAAACTAAATTATTATAGTTAAACATGATCCAAATAGCTCAGTTGCAGGGGGAGATACCACTGTCCTTGATGAAGGCTTCCCATTTAGGGTTAATCAAGATGGCGACACCCCCTTTGCCATGAGGGTGATTAGTGACAAACTTAATTGCATTGCTCCAAAGAAAATTTAGGTTGGATTCAAGGGTGAATCCAATAGTTTTAATTTCTTGTAACATCAGGACATCGGTAGATTTGATACTATTAAGAAAACTCTTGATAACAAATTTCCTATCAGGACATTCCAGTCCCCTAATATTCCACGAAATACAATTCACGAGGAAACCAATTTAAGATTAAACGCATCAACACACGCAATCTCCTCCATAGGAGAGACTCCCAGAGAGACAAAGCTGCTTTGTTTTTTAGTCGCAGAAATTTTTTTTGGAGCCAGGAGGTCTCCCTCTCCTCTTCAAAGTGAGGAGATCATCATTATCTGAGAGGGACGGTGATGCAGGATCCAATTCCATACTCAGGACGCTAGCTAAGCTAGGAGCCACCGTAATGACTTCCAAGACAAAATCCTCGATAATCTCTTTGAAATTATTAACCGAAAGTTTAGGCCAAGCTGGCGGAGCCGAGGCAGAAGGTTCACTGGAGTTACTAGCAGAGGGCTGCGAAGAGGGAGTGGAATTTGGATGAGGATTGAGTGTGGATTTTAAAGCGGGAGCAGGGAAAGAAGCAGTAGGTTGAGAGGAATTATTAGGTTTGTGGGCATGTTTCTTCCTCTTTTTAGAAATAGCTTGGAAACTATCCTCAAATTCCTCAAGGTCAGGTAGGGCCGAGCTCGGAGGGTTAAGCGGAAGCTGAGAGGCCAAACTTGACTGTGATGAAACATCAATTGAGGTCAAAGGATTGGACTTGGGTGAGGTAAAAATAGTAGGTTCAGGGGGATTGAATGCAGGGGAGACTATAGGGTTAGCCAATTTAGGAGATTTATTACACTTGATAATGGAACAATCTTTTCTAAGATGCCCCTCTTTCCTGCAAATAAAATAGGTATTAAGCCCACCAAGAACCTTAATAGGGCAAGAGAAAACCTCATTAGTAATGACAATATTTAATTCGCTAGGAAGATCTTTGCCTGGGTTTAGCGAGATTAACACTCTAGCGTCCATGTGAGGCACCAAACAGATGGAGTCATCCATTCTAACAAATTTTCCGATGGGCTCGAGGAGTTGCGGCAGGAAACACCACAGAAAGGGAGGGATTTGCTTAACAAGGATCCATCTGGGAGCCGAAAGGGCAACAACTTCATCAAGGATAGCTTCATGAGTCCAAGCAAGAGCTTGAAACGTGGTGTTACCAACAGTCCAATACTATTTTTTGAGAATAGAAGATTGAGATTCACTGTTATTAAAAAAGATAACAAACAATCCCTTCTGGATCTTACGACAAAATGAAATATGATAGCCAAGTTTTAGGTTCCAGTAGTTATGGAACCAATCATCTAAAAATTTCCTGGGAGGAACCTTATCAATTTCAACCGCGGAAAAGAAAATAGCTGAGTTCCTCAGCCTATCTTTTTCCTTCAGAATTTCCACTATCATTTCAGGTTTTGGAGAAACATCGTATGAGGAAGGGTTCCCAGGGTTCTTACCTGCTTGTTTGGCTTCATTGTTTGATGCAGAAGTAAACCTTGCACTGGCGCTAATGGTAGGTGCGGAATTTGCCATCGCCTCGAGGAAGGATTTGGGCTTACTGGCAGTTGTTGACTGCAAAGGTGAAGGGGTAGCTTCTTTTGAAGCAGAGGCCTGGTTTTTAACAATAGCATTACCAATTTTGCCATTAGCATTGGGGTGTGATAAAGTTGGAGGAGGCGTGTTAATGGTAGCAGGTACGGGCTCAGTTGAAAGACAGCGAGAATTAGTGTTATTGAAAGCTGAAGATATGGAGAGATCACACCTGTTCACATTGATTGCATTGGAGAGGGCACCAACCGCACGGTCGTCAATATTTCTAGAACCAGTGATGCCAGTAGATCCATCAAGTTGCATTTGCTCATTGCTGCCCATCATCGCAAATCAGAGCAGAGCCTTCAGAAATTTAAATTTTTTAAATAAATAGAGTATAAAATACAAATTCTAATATAAAATATCAAATGTAAAATTTAATATAAAGTAGAAAAACATAAATTTCATTGTTAAATTTTAAATATAAATACACACTTCAAATATTATATTTTTTTCTATTAATTAAAAGGGAATCAAAATATACAACAAAGTAAACAAAAATCAGAGGCAAATCCTCACATGGAGAATGTCAAAGTATTAGTGCATTAAGTATATAACAAAACTAAGGAAAGCAAATACAGGAACGTGTAGAATATCTTCATGGGATTCCACCCAGGCAGTCCACCCCATAGTGCCCTCAATACAGACAATGATTTTTCTTTGCCTGGATTTGAGTCAACATGTATATCTGGTCATCAGTGGCATTCTTGTTCTTTCTAATCTCTTTATGAAGTTTCTTCACCATCTTGTCGAAGATGGCCATGTTGTCCATATGCCTTCGCCATTCATAACCATACTTCATCTCGAACACAAACATGGTGGAGTGTCCCGTTTGGAGGAGCCTTTTAAGCTTCTCTCTCTCTCAATCAACATGCTGATACAAACTTGCGAAGAAATTTTGAAATATGTGAGTTTTCGAAAAGACTCAGTAAGGGCTCTAGGAGTGTCATGATACCTCTCTTCATTTCTGCATTTCCAAATCTACCATAAAATGTTAGAAGAAAAAATGCTCTATATCAAATTAGTATCTTTATTTAAACCCTGGACATGCCCATTAATAATTTCAAATATATTAAGATATTTAGGATAAGTGATACCAAACATCCTCCAAATCTCTTTAGCAAATTTACAATCAAATAATATATGTCTACAGGAGTCAAGGAGTTTGCAAAGACTATAAAGATATATATAGGAGGGGTCTTTGCATAACGGAAGTCTATTGAGGAGCATAAGCCATTTGAAACATTTGATTTTAGGATCAATAGGAGATTTCCACAGATTGTTAAAGAGTTTCTTCTAGTAATTATCCTCCAGATTAGAATACCAGAGCTCATTGACATGCTTAATAATATCAGAGTGTTATTCAAGATACAATATATGTGTTTGGCTTTAATTTTAGAGACAATAGTACCCCCAGGCTATTCTATATCCAGAAACCTGTGGGAGTCAGTATGACAGGTAGAAGGGATATCCTTACAAGCTTTAACAATCATATTGTATGTTTTCTTTTGGGACATAGGTATGTTGAATCTATTTCTGAGATCTTCCCAGCCAATTAGGCAGTCTTTCTCAAAGAGGTCCATAAGTTGAGAGATACCCATATTATTCCAACTTTTAGCAGAGCAACCTTGGGACAAAGCCAGGGGTTTACCTGAGAGGTGGAGATTCCACCAAATTGACCTTTCACCACATAGATGGTTATGATCATGGAAGTTATTATTAGACATGAATTTTTTAATATACTCCCAGGCCTTCCAAATAGTTTTAAAGACAACAGATCCTTGAACAGTGACATGAAAGGCTCCAGTAAGTAGGTCACTAAATGGGAGATTTTTCAAGGTTTTAGCCTTCTGAGGGAGACCACGTTCAATGGTAATCTAACAAGAACCTTCCAAGGTTCATCCCCATCTAAACAGTGAAAGAGCCACTTGGCAGCCAGGGCAATCCCCTGTATTTTGAGATCTTTCAATCCCAGCCCCCCATGGTGTTTGTCAATATGACACCAGTCCCATTTGACAGCATGAAACTTCTTATTGCCTTTACCATCAGACCAAAGAAAGTTTCTAATGGCCTTCTGAATCTCTAGAATTTGATAATTATTAAACATCTAGGTGGATGAGTAGTAGATATTATAGGATGAAAGGATCTTTTGACAGACATGAACCCTACCAGCTAAAGATTGTGATATGTTATACCATTTATCAAGTTTTTTTGTAATCTTGTCCTTCACCCAAAACCACATATCTTTAAGAGATGGCTCAACACAGAAGGGGATGCCCAGATAACGCACAATCTTATGGGGACCACCCCACTGAAAATCATACTTTTGCAACCAATCCGGTGGTAGATCATCCCAACCAAGGCAAATGGACTTTGGTTGGGATAATCTAGCACCAGATATAGCACATAAGGAGTTAAGTTTATTATGCAGAACATTAAAGTTCTCTTCAGACAATTCAAAGAAGATATTAGTGTCATCATCAAATTGACAATTGATAAGGTTATCTTTATTGTGTAAGGTGATACCTTTAACCGCCGGAGAGAGGGAATTGTCTCTAAGAATATAGGAAAGAGCATCAGATGCAATCACAAAAAGAGCAAGGGCCAGGGGACATCCTTGCCTGATGGATCTACCTAGAGAAAAAGAGTCAGATAATGAGCCATTAATATCCACCTGAGTAGATGCATCATTGAGAAATAGCTTAATATAGTTGCAAAAGACATTAGGGAATCCAAAGGCCTCAAGCATCATGATGATAAAACCTCATTCAATTTTGTCGTAGGATTTCTCGAAGTCCAACAGAAGTATAACAAAGGTTTTTTGGGAATTCTTGGCCTAGCTCATAGCTTCCCAGCTAGTTATGAGGTTCTCAAGGATGTATCTCCCCTTAATAAAACCAGTCTGGGTAGAGCTAATAAACTTAGGCAGTATTTTTTCTAGTCTGATGGCCATGATTTTAGCAAGGATTTTGTAGGAAACATTAAGGAGGGTAATAGGGCACCAGTTTTTAATAAGAGCCTTGTCCCCCTCTTTAGGAATCAGTTTAATGATACCTTTGTTAATAGAATTGCCCAAAGTGCCTTTGGCATAAGCTTCAACATAGATGTCATACCTTTCGTTCCAAATCCAATCAATATTAGCTTTATAAAACTCAATAGGCAAACCATCGGGTCTAGGAGATTTATCATTCTTTAAAGTATTAATGGCTTTAACAATCTCCTCCATAGAGATGCTCTATCCTAGAAGTTTAGATTCCTAGTTGGAGATCCTATTGGGGATGATGGTTCTATACTCCTCTCTGAAGGAAATGGTCTCCTCAGTATCTTCTGAAGTAAAAAGATTATGGTAAAACAAGGCAAAGGCCTTTTTAATGCCTTCTATATTGTCAATTTCATTATTATCAACACACACTTCAAATATTAAAAAATATTATTATAATTTATATTTCTCATAAAATTTAAAACTTCTCATTTGATATTATATATTATACTTTAATTTTCACATTTTACATTATGTATAATTTTTTAATATTTAACTATACAATTTAAATTTATTTGGATATTCAACATTTCATATTGAGTTATCTATTTTAAATTAAATTTTGTATTTATATTCTTTGTTGGTGTGATGGGCATGGACTATTCTACATGGACGCGACTATTATCTAAAGAAAACACATTGAGTTGTACTAATTTGTATTTTTATGTCGATAGGCGTTTAGTGTGGGCTTCTATGCTGGAAAAGTGTCAGCCTTCCCACAAGTTTTTACCGACGAACGTGGCATTTTGTGTGATAGGTGTATGTCAAATTTATTGTGAAGTACTTGGTTTCAATTAATGTGTTTTCATGTGGGTTGGTGGCCCATTTTTTAGTATTCGCTATCAATTTTTTGCATTTCTATGAGTTTTATTGTGTGACAGGTCGGGTTTACATAGTGCTCTTTACTTTTTGTTTTTGATATAAGTTTGGTTATGGAGCCGTTGGGGTCTGTAGATCATGTTGTTTATTTCTAAGAGTGATCGTTGAAGAAAGTGGTGTTGGGTGGGATTTGCAGAGGATGCTTTTTTTTGTGTGGTGGCTACGGTTTGTAGACGAAGTTTTAGCTTTTGTGTGTGGGTCTCTCGCAAAGGCTTTTTTTTTACTAACAAAGGCATATGAACAAAGGGGAATTTGTCCAGGTTGTGTATTTGTTGCTCCTGGTATTTGCTCATTTTGTTTGTGGTTTTGATTTTTGTGGTGGGTAGGGTTTGTAGAGAATGTCTTTTATTTTGTGGTGCCTAGGGTTTGCAGAGGACATTGTTTGTGCTCGGGTCTCTTGCAAAGGTTGATTTTACTGACAATGGGCATTGATTTTAGTTGGCTACTGTAGCGAAGAGAGGAAACATCATGTTATCTAGGTTGGTTATTTCTTATTCATGTTATTTATTTGTTGTTTGTGTTTATTTGCCAAAATGGCTATGAAACTTTTAGGTATTCAACTTCCATTTGTTTTGGTGGCTATGGTTTATAAAGAATATTGTTTGTTTGTGAAAATAGTGAATGGTTTATGTTACAGACAATATTGTTTACATGTGAAAATAGTTATTTTCTATTCAATTTCGATTTTGTAATGGTTAGGGTTTACACATAATATTGTTTGTTTGGTGCTTCTCTATAAACCCTAGCCACCACAACAAATGTAAACCCTAGCAGGTATCCAGTTTCTATTTTTTTGTGGTGGCTAGTATTTAAAGACAATATTATTTGTTTGTGAGAATAGTGATTGGTTTATTTTAAATAGTGACTAGTTCATGTTACAGACAATATTGTTTACATGTGAAAATAGTTATTTGTTATTCAGTTTTGATTGTTGTAGCAATTAGGGTTTACACAAAATATTATTTGTTTGGTACTTCTCTATAAACCCTAACCACCACAACAAATGTAAACCCTAACAAGTATTCAGTTTCCATTTGTTGTGATGACTAGGGTTTACAGACAATATTGTTTGTTTGTGAGAATAGTGACTAGTTTATTTTATAGAGAATATTATTTGTTTGTAATATTGATAATACTCATGAAAAAAAGGAAATATGATTTTAAATATTAAAAAATGATTGGAAATGGTTGTTATGTAATTTTTGTTGTTTGGCTTCCATTTATTGTGGTGGGGTATATAGAGAATATTGTTTGTTTTGTGAAAATAGTAGCTGGTTTATTTTATAGAAAATAGTGTTTTCCCGTGAAAGCAATAATTGGCTATTCAATTTCCATTTGTTATAGTGGTTAAGGTTTATAGAGAATATTATTTCTTTGGGTTGTTGCAAGTAGTCCCACTTTTGGGCAAAAAGTAGAAGTGTTTTCCCTATTTTTCATTTTTTTCGTCAATTGATGTCAAAATTTGAGGCACTTAGAGATTGAATCTCGAAAAACTTTAGTATAGAAAATGTATTGTTTGGAATCTACTTTTCAAATATGTAATTTATTTGAATACCCATATGGTAGAAATTGTTTTTTAGTAGGCATGTTTAAAAACACTAAATTTCAAAATGCTTGTTTAAGGACCATACCACAGGTGTACAACCACCATATTTTGACCTAAATAAATGATTTTTTGTGAATTCTTCTAGGGAAAGATACCTAAGACACCAAAGATTGATGAACAATTTTTTTATGGAATATTTTTTTTATTAATTTTTAATTGACTGTAAAGTACATTTTTGAAACCTCTAGTGTACGACCACCATAAATTGATGAAAATTTCACACTTTTTCAAAATTCATTTTTATCTATAAGAGAGTTGTATGTAAATTGATGTCATATAATTTATTTTCCAAAAAACCTAAAAACAAAGTTATTAAAATTTTACTAAACCTCATTATTTTACGTTTAGGTACCACTTTTGATTAATAAATAATGAAAAATAGTAAAAATAATCATATCATTATGAAATTTACATTTCTAAAATCAGGAGAGTGAGAACTCTAATGGTTTTTCGTTTCGTCAAAAAATACGATCAGGAAGGCCATAAAAAAATTACGACAAGGCAAAAATCTAGCATTCTAGTGGCTTAGCCATTATTTTGGAAGTCCAATCATAGCCTTGGTCCCACCAAGCCTATCCTAAATCTAAAACTGAGGTGGACGTAGGTTTCCCACTCCATGTTTTATTAAATGGGCACCCATTATTTAAAATTAAAAAACAAGTGCTTGTTTTGATTTGTACCATTGAGCACAAAACAGGTGTCTGATTTATAAACAGGCACCCATTTCATTTAAATAATGGGCACCCATTTCTAAAAGATCTGTTGGGAAAACAACAAGCCCATAAGGATAGATCTCAATGATTGAATGATTATTCAATCATTGTTCGACTATTTTGATTTGCAGAAGGAATGTTCTCATAAAAAATCATTTTTCTTATCTTATTATGGATTTGACACAAGGAGAAGCATTTGAATTCAAAGTTTTGTGCAAACATGTGATAAAATCAATGTAGAAAGAGACAGAGGAAGATTCTGATAGCTGGGGAGGTTGTCACAAATAGGGAGGAGGCAAAATGTCAATGAGAAAGAAGAGCAAGAATTTTAGAAAACTGAAAAATGTTGGAGCTTCAAGTTCAACAATCATTTCAGAAGAGGAGAACATTGAGGACACCATAATGGATGCAGAGGTTGAAGAATAAAATACAATAGAAGCAAATTCAGGTGCATCAAATTCTAATCTAATATTGGATACATGTATGTCTTCACAACCTCATGTTTATTCTCATGAAGAAATTGGTGATTTTGTAGAAGCATATTACTCTTTTAATGATTTAGATTTTCTTCATGAAAATAGAGTAATAAATATTGCACATCAAACCCCCAATGAAACTAAAATTCACACCCCAATTGAAACTTAAATTCAAACCCCAATTGAAATTGAAAATCAAATGATAATTGAAATCAATAATGTAGATGTAGACATGGAAACACCAATTAAGAAAGAAACATGTTTGAATGATAATGAAATAAATGAACATTTTCAAATTAAAAGTGATGTGCTAGACAATCTTCGTGGCTTGGTTTCATGGAGACATATTAGGACACACACAAGTAGATTGTTTAGACAATATTTTGATAATAAGAAATTTGGGCTTCAATGTCAACTAATGTTATGAATAATTAAAATGGCTAAAATGCAAAAAGTGATGAACAGGTTAGGCATTTATGTCAAGCCCAAGAAGAAGGATGAGTCTTTAAAACAAGTTGTATCAAATTTTGCTAGCGCCTTTGATACAATCAGAAAGAAAAGTTGTTCTAAAGATAGGAATGTGACACAATGAGCAATAACAACAAATTTAGTAAACAACACAACTTCTGATCAAAGAATGATGACTGACATAAGTGAATATCTTAATATTCATCGTAAAAATTTGGAAAAAGTTATAAAGAGAAGAGTTAACTTTGGAAGTGATCCGAAAAACAATTTGTGGACTTTTAGTGGCAGACTCTCGAGGTCTAATATGAAACTTACTAGTGAAGTCAAAACTGTGATTGCAAAAATTTTGGAAAGATAATAAAAGAGTATCACCTAATGCCAGAGATGTTCTTAAATTAAGAGTTGGCCCAAAAATTCATGATCCACATCCAAAACACCTTTTGGACATGACTCAAGCTGAATTGTACAAAAAACAATTGGATGATAAGATGTTAACTACTAGCATTAGTCAAAGATCTTATAAAAGGCGTAAACCTTGGTATGTAAGGATTAACAAGGAAAGAGTCACATGTTGTTGCAAAACTCATGCTCAATTTTATTACCATTATGATGTATTTTGATGTATATGTGCTACCATGCATACTAATGAAATGTTGCAGGAATGTGGTATAATATACCACCTCAAAATATTAAGGATTTTATATCAGGTTTATTTTGTAACCCACCAAATGAGAAATATTTTCTTTTCAAAGCATGTGTTTCTGTTGTATGTGATATATGTGGCAATCTTGCATTGTTAGATGAATGTTTGCATGAAAATCTTTCACTTGATTTTGGACAACAATTAGTTTATGTAAAAAGATTTAAAACTATTGAGTATCCATTGAAGGATGGAAAGTTTGGAAGACAGTGCGATCTAATTACTGAAAAAGTTAGTGTTCCTGCATTTATAAATGAATTTAAGAGTAAGATCGTACCTAAATATGTGAAACACTCTCAAAATGCTAGATGGCTTGATGGATAGTTTCACATATGCAAGAATACATTTCTAGTTGTTAGTATACTTTTGGTCGTTGACTTTATAGAGAACTAAACGCTTGCACACCACATGATGAGGTCCAATCACAATGTTTTTGATTGAGGTAAAGACAGGTTTTGAAGGGGGCCCGAAACCCTTTACATGTCAGGAAAAGAAAAGAGCATAGAAAAACAACTACCACCAAGGACATGCATAACTAATGAAAGGCCTAAAAAAAAGATATTACAATTAAAATTCACCAACCAACAAAAAATGACACCTTCCAGCACAACTACCAGCATGCGGACTAAAAAACACCCAACAACAAGGATCACTCCAGATTGTTCAAGAACCCCTCAGAATCCTCCTGAAAAGCCTGAATCTTTTGAATTAAGTCTTTAAGATTCACTAGCTCCTTGGGAAAAGAGACCATCCTTTTCTTAATACTCACTCTGGTTCTAGTACCTGGACTAATAGTCTAATCCTCTAGCTTCACTGGTTCATCATCAATCAGAATAGCATTTTTTCTAGGTAGTTTCCCTCCAACAGAGAATAAAGCACATTAAGATTAGTAACAATTTCTTTCATGCCATCATTGATGAGGGAAAGAAGATTCCTCAACATGATCTCATTATTTTTGGATTTTTTGTATATGGGGAGAGCTTCTCATCAATAATGCTCAATGTTTTTTCTTCCTGCATGCTAAAATTATCCATTTCCTCAATCAAAACACAATCGCAATCGCAATCGCAATATTATAGTTCAATGCACAAGTAGCATTTTTTGTTGATATTATCTATAGGCATGCCCCTGATAGTACATAAGAGGATTTTTTTTTTAGAGAGTACCATTTCTATATGAGTGATAATAAATTACACTCATCAGAGTTTTTCCTGTATTGCTTCAAGACCTTTAATGAGAATTTAAGCGAGAGAGAAATTCAGATGACACATCATCTAATATGGTAAGATAATTGCATAGGGCAATTCAAGAATGCTAGAATGTTTTATTGGTTGAGCAGGACACATAATAAAACTAATAACCAACATATGTGGAGTTTTTTTAAGGTTGGACACGGGAAAGGAGAACATGATGGTGTCGGTGCATGTGTTAAGAGAGCCCTTTGTAGAGAGAAACTCAAATTTGAGGAAAAAGCCAAATTTAAAAATGCATGTGCAATTGTGGAATGGTGTAATACAACTTTATCTACATGATCAAGTCATAACTCTACAATCAGATGTTTCTTTTGGCTAGTTGAAGAGGAATATGTTTTCAAGATATGATTGTGATACAATCAGCAGGTCAACTAAATGACATTCATTTAAGAGTTCTAATTCTAACACTTGGACTATATGGACTAGGGAGCTTGCATGTTTTTGCCAATTTTGTGTTGCAGGTGATGTAATCACCTAAAATTGGTCTAGTAAACCTATAGCCCCTAATTTAATTAATTGACCTTAAAAAATATAAAATCTAAAGGCCTTCAATGCTAGACCTTAATCATGCAAGCAAACCCTAATAATCCCCCTTGCATAATTAAACCAAGGTCCTGAATCAAATCGTCAATTTAATCTTAACCCAAGCCTAAAAAGTTATTTAATCACTATACATTGTACACTTAAATAAAATTTCTTACACTTTTATTAAATAAACTCATTCACACATGGGTGTGCACACTTAATCTTTGATTAAAAAGTGATTAAAAGGAGATTTACCAAATTTGTCCCCATCCTCCCTCAACAAATATAACTTTGACCAATCAATAATATCTCACATGGGTTGAAGAAGAGTGCATCTCAACCACCCTTCATGGTCAAATCTCAGCTGTCCATCTTGAGGAGGTTTCTATATAAGGGATAGTTTTCCTTGTTGAAGAAGAGGCAATTGTTGAAGTAGGATTATAATGTGATTTTGATTCTAGGTTTTACTCATTATAGAAGAGCATCTTCATTTTAGCATAATACTTGCATTTGTTCTTAGATGGCTAAATGTTTCTTCCATTTATTAGTATTTTGTTGCATTTTGTTAGATTAATCTCATGCTAGCTCGTGCATTATCATAGATGCATCTTGCATATCATTTCTATTTCTTGAAGAGAAAAGTATGCAAGGTCATGAATCATGCTCACCTTTGAATCTTCTATTTTGGAGTAGTCTAGTCATTGATTCTTGTGCCAATCTGATGAGCATCTATTAAGAATCAAATTCGCTTCATCTAGGAAGCAATATGGCAATTGTGGGGGGTTTTTCCTTAATATTAGTGTTAAATTGGATGGTTATTGACCCCCAAGATAATGGTTTATTGAGTGTATTTTGTTTGCGAGTTGATACCACATTACACCACATCTTTGGTGCCCACTGTGGGGTTCGAACTGGTCTTTGGCCCCAAGTTCATAATATTTTTGATAGTTTTTATGAAACTACGCTTATTGTCGTACTGTCTATCTGACATACTCATATGACAAAACAACTATTAGAGTTTTTTCCTTTCATGATATATATATATATTGTCGTACGAGTCTGCAATCTATTTCTTTCATTGTACTGTCCTATAGGAATAGTCACACGAGTCATCATCTTTCTCTACTTTTTTGTATGGTTCTGAATAAATTGTCGTACGAGTATTGATGTCAATTCATTCTTTGTACTCTATTGTTTCAAAAATAGAGAGCATTTTTAGGGGTTCATTTAAATTGATTTCTGGTTTTTGACCCCTAATTTGGCTTTGTTGGTCTTTGGGTTTCCTAGTTTTGCAACCTAACACATCTTTGTAGGACATTTGGTAGAAGATTCACTTGCCCAATAAACACCACTTGAAAACACTCTTTCGTACAAACTACTAATGTCTTTGTTCTTGTAGGACATTTTGAAGAAGAAAATTGACTAAGACTACTAAGCTTGTGATGTTTCTAGGTTGCCTAAATTCACATCAATCAAACGATCATGCTTCTTAATGGTATTTAGGTACATAGTCTAATTAGATGGTTTCTTGTGTAGTTCAAGTTAAGAATTAAGGGGATTATTCTCTCTTTCCTTTGAGAAAGATCAGAAACTTAGACATGTTTGACTTTTCTTAGGCAAGCAATCTCTTGGGATAATTTTGGAGTGTTTGGTGTCTTTGGGAGACACAAATGGAAATAGGAGATTATTCTCTGTTAGAGTAGCCTTAGTATAGCTAATAATTAAATCATTTAATTATTAGTCTAGTTACTCTATGCTTAAGTTTCACTTAGGCACTTTATAATTCTTTAGGGTTTTCACCTTTAGGGTTTCGTGTTTCCTTTATAAGGATTCACTTCTTTGTTTTCTTTACAGAGTTTTTCATCATCACATTGTAATCTAGAAACATATCATTAATATATTGTTTTCTTGAGCACATGATGTCTCTGGCTTTTTGGCCTCCATAGCTCTTCTGTTCTCTCTTCTGTCTTGCTTCTGTCTTGTAACAGTTATGCATGTAGGTGTTCTTGGGGGGATTTGCATTTGTCAAATCCAACATGGTATCAGAGCTCTCCTGCTGTTCACCATTTGAGTTTTGTTGAAGCGCACCAGACATAGAGGGTTTCAGAGTATTTTTCTGGCATCTTTCATTGGTTCTGGGGGGTCTTTATTTTTTGGGGCACTTTGGACCAAAACCGACCTCACGGTTGCATCCAGAAGGCCCAACACTAGTAAATTGGACCCCATTTTTTGACCAAAATTTCCGACCATCTATTAAATTTTTGTAGATTGGTCGAAATATGAAAGGGAAAACATCTTTTTTTTTAAACTCATGCGCGTGTTGGTCGAAATTTTGACCAACAGTAAGTGTTGGTCAAAATTTCGACCAACACGGTTTCATTATGTGCAAACAAATGGAAATTCACATCCATTTGTAAATTCATAGTGAGTGTTGCTTGACGAAATACTGCTGCGCATGTTGCAAGTACGCTCGTTTGGCTCATTGGAAAACAAAATAGTCGATTTGTTTCTCTAGTTCCAAGTACGCTTGTTTGGCTGTAAATGTTCCAAGCCTGAGGAAAATGAAATAGCCTGAGGACATATCTTTGCAATCGCAGCA
>MU225818.1:1643058-1663028 GCA_018584345.1 Thuja plicata | reverse complement strand
AAGTCTGATGTCTTTGATTCATTTTGAGTCTTTAAGACATTTGTGGAGAAGCAATCTAGTCTTTCTATTCGCCGGATACGCACAGATAATGGGGGGGAGTATGTGAACCAAGCTTTCAGGGATTTTTGCTCTGAACATGGTCTTCAGCATCAGTTTTTAGTGCCCTACACCCCTCAGAAGAATGGTGTGGCAGAGAGAAAGAACAGAACACTTCGGGAGATGGCTAATTGTATGATACAGTCCAGGTCCATGGATTTGTCCTTTTGGGTAGAGGCAGTTAATTGTGCCAACTATATTCAGAATTGGATGCCTCACAAGGCAGTTTGACATATGACTCCTGACAAGGCTTGGTCTCATGTCAAGCTTGATGTATCTTCATTCTGAGTTTTTGGTAGTGAAGCATGGGCATTTGTGCCTGATGCTCAGAGGAGAACGATGGAGCAGAAGAGCCGACACCTCATTTTTGTTGGCTACTGTTAGATTTGATGAAGACAAATCCTCCCAAGATCACCTGCATGCAAGACTGTCACAAACAGAAGCAAAGACAGAAGAGAAAAAGAACATCTATGGCGGCCAAAAGGCTAGAGACTAGAAAATCATGTTGCAAGAAAAAGCTTCTATTAACAAAATGAATTACAAATTACAATCTCCTTACTAAAATGAAAGCGGTGAATCCTTATAAAAGGATACTGAAACCCTAAAGAATTATAAAGCGCCTAAGTGAAACTTAAGCATAGAGTAATAACTTAACTAATTAAATCGACATGATTTAATTAATAAGCAAACTAATGATTACTCTAACACCCCCCTTAAGTGTAACTTAGGGAGAAGCAAAACAGCTAAACTACTGCAGAAAGCAGGAAAGATGGGTCCCGACAACAAGGCCTGATCAGGTACCCAAAACAAGAAAGGGAAAAGATGTCCCAGAGAGAGGAACAAGAATGAGCAAGAAGCATCTCCGAAGCATGTAGCTGAAAACTCTGTCAAAAAGAGACTGTTGGAACCCCCACTGAAGTGCATGACCAGGTAGAGAAGACAATGTCTGAAGAGCTGATCAATCGAACCAGGAAGCAATAGAACCAACAGGTGAACCCCCCATAATGCTGAACTGGGAGAGGTGACAGGAACACTGAAATGTAATGCCAGAAAACATCTGCAGAAGAAGAACCAGGAACACCAACAGTGCAACAGAAGTACAAACACAGGATAAAGGGCGGTGTCATCGACACACAACATGGGCTAATGTCGTGGAAGGTACACTCACTTGACAAAGGTGGATGCGCCTAAAATAGAAAAAGCATCATAACCCCCCATGACACTTTATAACAGAGTGCGAGTACAACAACCATACAAGGTGCTCAAAATCTCAGAAATGCAGAAGAAGGCACTTTATCTTAGTGTGTTTACAGAACAAAATTGCATCAGAAGGAGCATACAAGCTCAAATGTCAGAAAGAAGAATGAGCTATGAAATCAGAAGAAGAGATCCCAGGACCTGTAGAACCAAGCAATCCACCAGAGGGCATAAACTTCCAAACTCGGAGGAGAGAAAACTTAGAGCAGAATCTGGAAAAAATACCTCTGCCACTGAATAGCACACTAAACCAGCTTTTCGACGATATCTCGTTTGCCAAAAACGGAGTCTGGATGAGCCAGATATGACTCCTGGAAGGCAAAAAAAGACATCGGACTTCAACAGCAAAAAATGTTGTTGAAACAGCAGAACCCAAAACCCTAACCATGTTAGATTTGATGAAGACAAATCCTCCCAAGATCACCTGCATGCAAGACTATCACAAACAGAAGCAAAGACAGAAGAGAAGAAGAACATCTATGGCGGCCAAAAGGCCAGAGACTGAAAAATCATGTTGCAAGAAAAAGCTTATATTAACAAAATGAATTACAAATTACAATCTCCTTACTAAAATGAAAGCGGTGAATCCTTATAAAAGGATACCGAAACCCTAAAGGTGAAACCCTAAAGAATTATAAAGCGCCTAAGTGAAACTTAAGCATAGAGTAATAACTTAACTAATTAAATCAACATGATTTAATTAATAAGCAAACTAATGATTACTCTAACAGCTACTGTGAGGATGTTAAGGCATACAGGTTGTTTGACTCTGATTTCAGAGAGGTCCTATTTTGACGAGATGTCCATTTTGATGAGCACCTTGCTGCAGTAGATACCCTGGTTCCAGAGTCTACTTCACTTACCACTACTCCCTCATCTCTTCCAGCTTTATTTCAGGATGATGAGGATGATGATCTTGGTGATCCCCATTTACCTCCACCACAGGATCCTCCACAGATGCCTAGATGGTCTCGTGTTACAGTTGATGCTGCAGGATCTCTGGCTGGTGACCCTTCCACCTCTCGTCGCACCCGATCTCACATTGCAGGTTCTAGTCTTCTGAGTCATGCTATTTGTGGTGACCCTCAGACATTTGGGTCTATCTAGCATATGGAGGCCTTTTTTGGACTTCGTTATATCGTTGAAAATCTCTTTCTGAGCTCTTTCTGACTATGGTGATTAGGGATTTTGGGTCTGCTATTTTGACAGCATTTTTTGCTGTTGAAGTCTGATATGTGTTTTTGCCTTCCGGGAGTCATATCTAGCTCATCCGGACTCCGTTTTTGGCAAACCAGATATCGTCAGAAAGCTGGTTTAGTGAACTATTCATTTGTAGGGGTATTTTTTCCAGATTCTGCTCCAGGTTTTCTCTCCTCTGATTTTGGCAGTTTATGCACTCTGGTGGATTGCTTGGTTCTACAGGTCCTGGGATCTCTTCTTCTGATTTCCTAGCTCACTCTTCTTTCTGACATCTGAGCATTGTATGCTTCTTTTGATGCATTCTTTTCTATAAACACACTGAGATAAAGTGCCTACTTCTGCATTTCTAGGATCTTGTACACCTTGTGTGTTTTTGTACTCACACTCTGTTATAAAGTGTCATGGGGGGTTTTGATGATTATGCCATTTTAGGCACATCCACCTTTGTCAAGTGAGTGTACCTTCCATGACATTAGCCCATGCTGTGTGTTAGTGACACCGCCCTTTATCTTGTGTTTGTACTTTTGTTGCACTGTTTGTGTTCCTGGTTCTTCATTCTGCAGATGTTTCTGGCATTGCATTTCAGTGTTCCTGTCACCTCTCCCTGTTCAGCATTATGGGGGGTTCACTTGTTGGTTCTATTGCTTTCTGGTTCAATTGATCAGCTCTTCAGACATTGTCTTCTCTACCTGGTCATGCACTTCAGTGGGGGTTCCAGCAGTCTCTTCTGACAGAGTTTACAGTTCCATGCTTCAGAGATGCTTCTTGCTCATTCTTGTTCCTTTCTCTGGGACATCTTTTTCCTAGATTGAAGGCTTAGTTTCCTTCATCTAGTTTATTTCTTGTACTTGGGTACCTGATCAGGCCTTTTTGTCGGGACCCATCTTTCCTTCTTTCTGTAGTAGTTTAGCTATTTTGCTTCTCCCTAAGTTACACTTAAGGGGGGGTGTTAGAGTAGTCATAGTATAGCTAATAATTAAATTATTTAATTATTAGTCTATTTACTCTATGCTTAAGTTTCACTTAGGCAGCTTATAATTCCTTAGGTTTTCCCTTTTAGGGTTTCGTGATTCCTTTTATAAGGATTCACTTCTTTGCATTTCTTTAAGGAGATTGTAATCTAATTCTATTGTTGATAATATAGAAGCTTTTTCTGTCAACATGGTTTTCCAGTCTCTGGCCTTTTGGCCGCCATAGTCTTCTGTCTTTGCTTCCAGTCTGTAACAGTCTTGCATGCAGGTGTTCTTGGGAAGATTTGTCATTTATCAAATCCAACAAAGAGAACGATCAAGAGGTTAAACATGTTAAAATATCACCACAGAAATATGGAAAAGGGTAACAAATCATGCAACAAATGGGGTATAAGGGTAAAGGACCCCTAGGTAAGAATAAAGGACTGCTAGAGCCCATACACGCCATGTTCTGGAGTCCAACAGACAAAATAGGGCTAGGATACCATGAGCAAAAATTCAATCCTTCCTCTAGAAATAGTCCTATATTTGATTAAGTAGAGAACTCTGATGGTGAGTCTGGAGAAGAGGAAGAGATCACACAGTTCTCTTTTGAGAGGTTATTGCATATACAAACAACAAATCCTGACTACCAAGGAGATCCCTACATTCCACATCAGATAGGAGGTCCCTTTGAACCAAATGAACCAATACTATGACAATCACAAGAAGAAGAAAAACTGGCCAAAGAAGAAGTGATGAGCCAACAACAACAATGTGATTCACACGAAGATGAGTTGGGACTTGGAAAAGAAGACAAACAAGAGGAAAGCCACCCTAACTAGGGCATCTGGTCAATATTACACACATACTTGATTTATCTTACTTCATGGGCCCAAGAACACAAACAACTGAGATATCTCCACCCCCATTGACATCAACACAAGAAGCTAAAATACAAACAACAATACAAAAAGGTGAAGATCACCAAGAAGATGAGGGTAGCTCAAGTGAAGACAAAGGAGTTTTTATGACCATAGCACAATACCTAGGTAGATCTGATGAAAAACAAACCTATTCTCATGAGTACGAGTTCAGCATGAAGAATGACCTAGAAGGACAACATCCTTACTGGGTCAACCAGTCACTACTATTCATATAATAGGTATACCTCATTCTATGGAAAAAAGTTCTAATGAGAATGAATGGGATTCCCTCTTAGAGGCTACAATGGATATTGAGCTTGATGTCATTCACAAGTATGCACCTCAGTTTGAACAAGGGGAAAGTTCAAGTGCTACCCAGACAACAATTATTCCCCAAAGCATAAATTGGAACTTTGGAAATAATATCAGGGATATCAATACTAGATCCACATCAAGGATTGAGATTGTTCCTTTACAAACTTTTCTTGACTGCATGGTTGGATGAGAGGAGGAACGAAATTCTAGTACTAGATATTGAATGAGTTAGATTCACATAATACTAACAATGACTCTGATAGTGATGTTAGGGTACTTCACAGTCTAGGTAGTCCTTCAGAGAGTGACATAATAGATCTTCTCTTACTAGTCAAAATTCTTGATCATGATAACAAAGTGCTATCTCTAGAGCCCACTAGATCTTTTTCCCTAATGCACCCTGAACTTATTGAGTGGAATTCAAATGAGCCTGTGAACCTAATTTCTTGCCCAAATGACTATACTTTATCTTGTTACCTAAATGCTATTGAGCCCCTTATCTCTTCCACCAGTGCAATGAGTGTGAGCATGACAGAGAGGGATATCAAGTTTCTCAGACTTAAAAAGAAGAATAAAAAGAAAAAGAGTTCTGATGGTGAAAACTATATTTTGGCAGTGTCAAAACCTAAAATTCCTACTTCGAACTTGCACTTTGTTTTGGTGATTGTTTATGGTTCAATTTCTTACATTAAGAAAAGAGAAGTCTAGGCCAAATTTAAAACCTTTTAAAATCTCAACCCCAACATGTGTTGCATTTTTTGGGGGGCATTTGATACCATACTTCTATACAATGATAAGAATTGGGGCATTCTAGGTGAAAATTAGTCTTGGAGGGACTTCAAAGTCTGGGTGGACTATCAGTTGATAGAAATAGGCCTTTCAAATGGGTCATATACTTAAACCAACATAAGGCATTATTTTTTTTTTATTGAAAAGAAGATATATAGGTTTCTTTTTTCTAGTTACATAGGTTTTTCCCTTACAGTTTGAAAGGATCAATACTTCCTTGTTTTGGTTTTGATCACTTTCTAATCTAGCTAGATATTTTGGGGGAAAAGAGCCCAATAAGTTCCCCTTTTAAGTTTGAAAATATATGGATGAAAGATCTTGATTTTTCTCTAGTTGGTGGATCGGTGGTGGGAGGAAGAACATCCTAGTAGCTCCAAGATGTTTTTCTTTGTCACCAAGCTCAAACTTATGAAGCAAAAAATTAAAAATTGGAATATGAATCATTTTAAAAATATATTTGATACTAATGAGTTGATTGACTAATATCTACATATGCTTGGGGAAGAGGCGTCATGAATGGCATTAACCAAATTTGATTCTCTAAAGAGAAGGATCTTATACAAGCCTATGAAGACATTCTGGCTAAAGAAGACGTTTTTGGGCTACAAAAATCCCAAGAAACATGAATTAAAGCTAGGGATAGAAAATACAAAATTCTTCCATAATGCCACCAAGAAAGGGACAATAAGTAAAATAACATAATTGAAGCTCCCTGATAGGTCTCTAATGTAGGATTCAAAGGTTATCACTTAGGAAATGGTAATTTTTTCCTCCAAGATTCTAAACAATATAGAAGGTTCAAATCTACTGGTGTGGCAGAAATTGATTAGAAAATTTCCTCTTTGGTTATTGAAGGCCAACACAACATGTTGAATGGAAAATGCTTTATTCTCGAGTTTAAGGAAGCCATTTTCTATCCACATCCTAATAAGGTACTTGGCCTGAACAACTTCCCTACAAGTTTATTCTAGAGGTGTTGGGACACGATGGGAAATGGCCTTACTAAGGCCATTGATGTATCATAGGATTTTGGTAATTTTCTTAGAGAAGTGAACAAAACCTTTATAGCTTTGATCCCTTAAAAAGAGGTTGTCAATTCATTTGAATATAGAATAATCTCTATTTGTAACACTATTTATAAGATTATGAAAAAAGAATTGGCCAATAGATTAAAGAAAATTTTGTCACATATCATTTCACATGATAAAATTAGTTGTGTCCCTAGCTGATCAGTTTTGGATGGTGTCAAAGTAGAACAGCAAGCTCTTCATTCCTTTCACCAAAGAAAAAAAACAAGGTATGATCAATAAAATGGATAATAAGAAATCATACAATATGGTTCACTAACATTTTCTTTTAAAATTGATGGATGCTTTTGGATTCAATAAAACATGGCTCATTTGGAAATTTTGTTGCATCTCAATGCCCGTAATTTATGTCCTTCTAAATGGCTCACCCAAGGGATTTTTTGAGATTCCAAGGGGATTGCAACATGGTAATCCACTCTCTCATTTCTCGTTCATTATAATGGTCAAGTCATTAGGAAGAGCTTTATAGTTTGAGACTCTAGAAGGTAATGTGGAAGGTTTAGATGTCACGTGTGGGCCTCAACCTGTAACCCACAAGTATTTTGCAAATGATACCATTTTGTTTGTTAGGTCAAAAAGAGAGGATGCTATTTTTTAAATTCTATTATAAATTTATATTCAAAGGTTTTAGGTCAACAGGTGAACAAAATGAAGTCATAAGTCTTCTTCTTACAAACATCGGCATGTAAAGAACAAGAAATCCTTAGGTATATGAACTTCAAGAAAGGTTTGATATCATACACTTATTTGGGACTTCCAATAGCCAAGGGGCTTTGTCCTAGAAGACTTTGGGGTCCAATGAAATTGAAAATGAGTTGTAAACTCTCTACATGGAAAGGGGGATGGATATCTTGGGTAAGCAAAATGACAATGGTAAAGACAATGCTTTCAACCATCCCTATCTACTTTTTGTCCTGTTTGGCATTGTCACTACCAATTATAGTCTATGCCAAGACATTATAAAGTTATTTTGGTTGAGGTTAGAGAAAAAAACCAAAATCACCCTCATCTCCTGGGATAGAATATGCAAATCAAATGAGGATGGGAGCCTTGGGATTAGATCGCTTATTTCCCAAAACCAAGTGCTAGGGGCAAACTTGTTTGGTGTATGTTCAAGGAAGCCAATGGGAAATGGGAAATTTTATTGTGGAAAAAATACCTTGATGGAGATGATCCTTGTGGGATTCCAACTATCTCAAACCCTCTTAGTCATGATTTGAGGACTAGAACTTCATGCAATCTTGTAAGAAAGTGATCATTGACTATCTAACCTAGGATATCCATGATGACTATGGGCTCTTTTACGGAAGATTCATTAGATGGATTCTCGTTTAGATAGCCAACTTAACATTTATTAGATGAAAAAAACTTTGAAAAAGCTTTGGGGAGATCATTTTAGGGATGATGTGCTCTTTTTGGATGATGATCAAGCATTGGGTGGAAATGGAAGGAATATTCTTCCTTGGAAATCACTATAGGGGATATTGATCTTCTCTCTTCCACTCGAGAGAATAAATTTTGTGGTCTTTAGGCTTAGGGAGGATACTTTGATTTGGGGAGGTTCCAAGATATGAATCATAATGCTAAGGATGGGTATCTTTGACTGACAATGAATCAAGAGTGAAATGAAACTAATCTACCTTTACATTTGTCCTAGAGAAAATGTTGTCTTTTGAAGGCAAGAACTTTTGCTTGGGAAACCCTTCAAAGGAAAATTTTAATGGTTGACAAATTCAAAAGAATGGGGTATCAAGGCCTTCAAGGTGTTTCATTTACAAATAGTCTAAGAAATAATTGAATCTCCTATTGGGGTGTTCCTTCTCTCAAGAGTGTTGGCAGTGGCTTCGTGCCAAGTTGGGTTGGTGGGGAGTCTTACCAAATGACATTCTCAACTTATTTAAATTCTAGTAGGTAATTAAGAAAAATGCATAATTTGGATGCCTATTGTTTTATAGCTCCTTTATTTTGATATGAGAGTTGTGGAAGGAAAGAAACATAAGATTGTTTCACCAGAATAAAAATGGAAGAAACAACAGTGGAACTAGTAAATATTAGACTCTCCCAGCTTAATCTATAGAAGTGAACTTAGATGTAGACAAAATGAAACACAATGGGGTAGGTAGACTAGACAAAATCTTTACTAGTGATGATTTGGTGGAAAATCTAAAATGGTTGATTAAACCCAGTGGTACGGGCTCCACTTATTTAAGCCTGATTCTTCATCGTCATTTAAAACAAATGTACTCTTCAAGGAATTTTAATTCTACAAGATGCCCTTTTCCCTAGAAGCCTTCATTGAAACAAACATTTATATTCATAATCATTATAGACGAGATATCATGTTTGTAACTTGTTGCCAAGCAGGAATGTGCATTTTAGAAACTTTAGAATTCTCATCACTTCATGAAAAATCCCTAGCTTGCTTTTAAATGGTATGGCATCTTCTTCCTTCAACTAAGGACATCCTAATTAATAAGCTCTTTCAATGCCACTTAAATTTGCCTCATCCCTTGGACAACTTCATTGTCCACGACACTGGCTATGGGGCCGAATATTTGCACTTGGTCCCAATAAAATGTTTGCAGCCCTTTTTCTACAATATTCAACATGCATCTAATTAAATTTGAGTTGTGACTTATATTTCAAACTATATTTTAACTTAAAAATAAGTTAAAAAAATAAGTAAAATGTTTTTAAATTTTAATTCTTTATTAATTTGATGGTATATAAAATTTATGATTAAGCTAAACATTTTTAATATTAAGAGATATTGGTCTTCCATGTAGACTATTTTTATCACCTTTACATAAAAATAATTTATTTTAAAAATGGAGCGGTGAAGGAAGTTAGGGTTTTGTCCTCGAGGCAGGAATGATGGCTTCTTGGGAAGAGGTTTTGACAGTCGCAGTCCAAGGAGGTCGTGGTTCTCACTGACCAGACATATGGAACCTAGTCGCAGAGCACCAAACAGGTAAGATTTCATGGGGTCTCGTCAAGGACTGTAGAAGAACAATTGGGGCTCTTTAAGAATCTTTTCTAGCCAAAAAGAAGGGTTTCAAAAAGTGGCAAAACAAATCTGGTAACCAAAGATGGATCTGAGCGCCCCGTCGCTTACCAAGGAGACCCCGAAAACAATAGATAATTGAACAATCAATGTACACATTGATTCTGACACATGGAAGAACTCGGTCCAAATTTTGAAAGCAAGGGCCTTTTTTATGAAGTGGGGTGGGGGCTAGCCGACATACCCTAAGATTAGGAACTGGGTAAATGAGGAATGGGGATCTCACTTTGAAGTAAAAACCTTGCCAAATGGTTTCTTTCTAATCATTGGTGGCACGGAGAGTGAAAAAACTAGAATTATGTCCAATGTGCCATTTGTGATGGGTGGTATCAGATTCTATATTAAGGATTGGATCCCAAACTTTAATTTGAGATGAGCTTCAATCGAGGAGGTCCTGATCTGGATTCAGCTATATAATCTTCCACACTAATATTGGCATGCAAAGTTTTTCAAAATGGTCAGTGATCGTCTGGGTAAGTTCATCAAGGTAGATGAAGCAGTGGATAAAAAGACTATTGCATGTATGCTAGGATATGTATTTTATGGAAGCCCCATCCTCTGCTGCCACATGCGATGGAAGTACGCACAACAAAAGGTTATTGGTGGCAGGAAATAGAGGTTGAGGAGATTCTAGAAATATGTAAAAAGTGTCAGGAATGGGGACATAATGCAGAACAATGCCTAATAGGCCAGAGAGGGAAAGGCAAAGAAGTCAATGGTCTGGAGGACATTTTGGCCCATCTAATCCCAGATTTCGTGATTCCCACTATGTCAATTCCAAAGTGTCAACAGGGTAGGAATCCCCCATGTGGATATGCTTGAAGAACCAGGGACGCTCGCAGGGAATGCAGGACTGTATGTGATGGATTTCAGACCAGGACCAAGTGTCATAAGTTTCTTACCTCAGAAGGGACTGGGTAAGGAGATGGAGGTACCTGGCTCCAATGAATAAATAAATAAGGCGTTGGACAATACCACCAATATTATGGGGCCCTTACCTCTTATGGGAAGTCAGGAGGTAGAACCAACGCCGGAGGTAGAATACTCAGGGGTATCTATGGTGCAGTTTTGCATCAACGGAGAGATCAATGGAGAATTTAAAGATATCCACATGTCCCCTGTCAAACAATTTTTAGATAGTTCAACTACAGTTAATGAGACAATAGATGAGGATGGTCATGATGGGGACCCCTTGGGGATTAATGAAGAAGTGGGTATAGTGGAGCAGCGAACCATCAAGCAATCTAAGTCTCAAATGACTAAAGCCAATATTGGAAGCCATAAAACGAGAGGGAGAAAATCTACCCAACAACTACTGGAAGATGCAGGTAATACAAAGGGACAAACTAATCTTTGATTTGGGAGGGACTTGTTCCCTTCTGGGAAGCCATGAAGATCCTAACGTAGAATGTCAGGGCTGCAATGCCCCTAACAAGCGACACCTGACCAAGAGAGGCCTTGATCAAGCGAAGCCTGACATTGTTTGCATACAAGAGACAATTTTGGATGGTGTTAGTGCAGCGAAGCTTTTTGGGGTTGGACAGAGATGGTCAGGTTTTTTTTGTAGATGCAGTAGGTTCTTTAGGAGGTATGGGTATAATCTAGAACCCTCTTTTTGTGAAGTTCGAAGCGATCTCCAAGAGAAGGTTTTTGTAATTGGCTAAGGTGAGTTCTTTTACTGTTAACTATTTGATGTTTTTGGTTAATGTGTATGGCCATGTTAAAACAGAGGATAAATGAATGGTTTGGGATGAGATTGCCTTGTATTTGGGAGGGCTTGGACAGCATACAACTATTGTTGTAAGAGATTTCAATGCTACCCTTGCACACTCGGATAAACGTGGTGGCAGGGGGGGAATGAATAGGGTTCAGACGGACTTTCAAAATTTTGTAGCAAATAATGGTTTGTGGGAAGTGGTAGCTAAAGGCGGGAACTACACTTGGACGAATAGGACTGGGCTTCTCTAACATTGCTGAGAAGATGGATATGTTATTTTTAGCAAGCAACTGGAACACTCTCACTATCGTGTTGGAGGCTCAGATACTTGGGCTTTTGGGATCTAATCATTTCCCGGTAGCACTTATGGCTCACAAAGACGGTGTGCCACCCTGTTGTCCCTTTAAATTAGAGAAAATATGGTTGTGAGAGCCTGGCTTCAGGGAAATGGTTAGTCAGTGGTGGAACTCAGCTCCCAGGGAAGACAGAAACCTAGCCTTTCAGTTCTTCAGGAAATTACTCTTCATCAAGCAAAAGTTGAAGACTTGGAATAGGACCCACTTTGGTGACATATTTTTTGAAAAATGAAAGTTGGAAGGACAGTTGGAGGCTCTAAATTGTAAGGTACTAAAGGATGGAATGGATGAAGTGGATTTTTTGACGGAAAAATATCTCTTGAGTAGCTACGGTGAAATCCTGCAGCTGGAGGAAGTCTATTGGCGACAAAAATTGAGGGAAAGTTGGCTAAGTGTAGGGAATAGAAACATAAAGTTTTTTCATAGTTCTGTTAAAGTAAAGAGGAGTGTGAATAGGATCTTGTCCATCAAGCTTGCTGATGGGAACCTTTTGGAGGTGGCAGAGGTGATCAATTGGGAGGTAGTTGAATTTTTCTCCAACCTTTGGAGTCAGGATGGGATCAATGATGTTAGTGCACAAAGGGAGTTGCTTCAACTTATTCTGGTTTCGATAAATCATGAGGATAATATTATGTTAATGGCCCTAGTATCTTTGTATGAACTGAAGGTGGCTGTTTTTGGAATGGGCGGAGATAAGGCGTTCGGCTCGGATGGTTTCCAAGCATTTTCTACCAAACATTTTGGGAGGTCTTAGGGGCGAAGCTGTTAGGGGTGGTGGAAGAATCCTGGTCCAAAGGTTTCATTTTTAAGGAATTTAATAATAATATGGTGGCTCTAATACCAAAAAAAGAGAAACCCACTAGATTTGAAGAGTTTAGACCGATATCACTTTGCAACATGGTCTACAAAATTATCTTGAAGCTGGAAACAAACCGTTTAAAGAGCATTCTGGAAAGACTCATTTCTTGGGAGCATAGTGGCTTTACTCCCAATAGGAACATATTTGATGGCATAATCATAGCTCACAAAGCTATCCACTCAGCTAGATCTAGTAAGAAGAGGTGCATGATCCTTTAACTAGATATTAGGAAGGCGTATGACCAAGTTGACAGAGGTTTTATTATTGAGATTCTTAGGAGGTTTGGCTTTGATGAGAAGTGGGTCCAGTGGATCAGGGGCATAATTTTCTCATAGAGAGCGTTAATTTTGGTCAATGGTAGTCCCCAGGGTTTCTTTGAAACTACTCAAGGTATCCGGCAAGGGGACCCCATTTTTCCATTTTTATTCATACTCCTAGCTAAAGTGTTGGGAAGGGCTATATCTAGGAAGAAAATCCAAGGAAGTTGGAAAGGTATCGAGATAGCTCGAGGCCTTGAAGCTACATCCCATTCCCAGTTTGTGGACGATGCCTATGTTTTTGGGGTGGCTTCGATGCAGGAAGCCATGGTTATGAAACAGGTCTTAGACACATATAGTGTGGCATCTAGACAGAGTGTTAATTGGCAAAAATCTAAAATCTTCTTTTTTAGCACGAAGGTTGGAACTCAGCGGGCCATTGCTAGATTGTTTGGAGTACGCATTGGTCGACTCCCAGGTAAATTTCTTGGGACCCCACTCTTTGCTGGTGCAAACAAAGCTAAATTGTGGAAGGATTTGGTTGATGGGTGTGTTGCTAAGATGGAAGGCTGGAAGAGTAGATGGATTACACTGGCAGGGTGCATTTTGTTATTAAAAATAGTTATATTAGCAATGCCTATCTAATCAATGGCATGTTGTAAAATTCCAGTCAAAATTATTAAAGTATACAACAAAAGATGCGTAAATTCATGTGGAATGGGGCACAGCATCAAGACAAAATTCCTCTGGTGGCATGGGATAGAGTTTGTCAATAAAAAGGTGGTGGTGGGGTTGGCTTGTGAAACTGGAAGCTGATTAATGAGGCAATGGGAGCTAAACTAATATGGCAGATGTGTAGTAAAATTTGAGCAAAGATGGGTGAAAGTTCTTAGAGCCAAATATCTGGATAATGCAGATCGAGAAAGAATTTTCATGATTGATAACCCACCTAGGGGGTCGGCCTTGTGGAATTTTCTAATTAGTTGCAGATCAGTGATCACTGACCATTTGTCTCGGCAGATTGGAAATGGCAGGAAAGCTCTCTTCTGGCAAGATTCATGGGATGGACAGTCGATCCCAGCTCAGGGGATCCCACCCCAAATCCTTGCGGCTACTGAATGACACTGGGGAGTAAAGGTAAGTGATTTTCTTGATCTAACCACCTTTGAAATTGGGTAGGAAGTTAAATGGAAGGAAGCGACATGTTTGGGACTTTCCGATGAAAATCAAGAAATTCTAGAGAAAATTTTGAACAACAGATCTGTTATTGGGTCTTTGGAAAAAGATGAATTAATCTGGTGTGGATCTAAGAGCAGCCAGTATTCAGTCAAAATTGGTTATTCCTTACTGGAAAGTGAGTTTAGGAAGGTTGAATGGGAAGGAAATATATGTTGGAGGAAAGCAAGTTTGCCTAAAGTAGCAGCCTTTGCTTGGTTGGTCGGGAATGGGTGAGCCCTTATAAGAGATAGAATCATGAGACTAGGGTTTGCAGGTCCTTTTATATGTGTGCTGTGTAACAAAGCAGAAGAAATCATTGACCACCTCTTCCTAAACTGTGAATTTTTGCAGGAGGCATGGAGATTTGGGCTACAAAAATTGGAATCGCAGGGACCTTTTCCATGTAAAATTAGAGACTGGCTTGAC
The DNA here is from genome assembly GCA_018584345.1 of Thuja plicata. Taxonomy (NCBI): domain Eukaryota; kingdom Viridiplantae; phylum Streptophyta; class Pinopsida; order Cupressales; family Cupressaceae; genus Thuja; species Thuja plicata. The sequence goes on along the minus strand of MU225818.1, from coordinate 1,648,510 downwards.
TCATGGTCGACCCCAAAAGGACTATCAAATTTAGCAGTTTTCTGGTACGTGCTTCCTCAAGTACAATCTGGCACCTTTCAAATGAGTGGAATAGAAGAATTTTCAATAGAGAGGCCACTTCTCTAGTCAGATTCTTGACAAAACTTGAAAATGTGGTGTCAGAATTGGTGTCCAATGCGGCTTCCCAGAATGATGCGTTGAAGATACCCTTCAGCCGGTCTAACATGGAGATCCAAAGGAAGTGGCCAATGGTGAAATATAGGCCCATTAATGGGCATGGGAGGGTGCAACCTCTTGCGGATGAAAATAGGCCTAGACCTAGTGTTTGGCAAACTCCCTCCCCTGGATGGGTCAAAATCAATTTTGACGGTGCTTCACGTGGCAATCCGAGAGTTTCAGGTATAGGATTTGTAGCACGTGATGAGGAGGGAGAAGTTTTGGCTCTGGGAGCTAAACAGTTGAGAGATGGAACTAACAACGAGACTGAGTGTCTGGCAGTAGTAGACACAATCCTAATGGCGAGAAGACTAGGGTTAAGGAAGCTTTACCTAGAAGGTGATTCACTCTTAGTTGTGAATGGCATAGCCAAAGGATAGATGGACGCTTGGTGCTTGAACAAACATATTAGAAGGATTCAGGACTTGATTGGCGAATTTGAAGATTTTAAAGTCTCACATGTACCGAGGGTAGCAAAAGGTATGACGAATAGACTTTCAAATGTGGGTTCTGATGGATCTTTAGAAAACATTTTTGAACTTTTTGAAGATTTTAGGATCTGTCATTAATGGTGTATATTAATACAAAAGGTGATGTAAAGAATTGGAGGGAAATCGACTGTAGAGAAGACACAAGGTATGGACCCCATGGATGGGATATAGCAGATCTTTGCATAAGCCTAAACACATGTGGAGATGGAAGCTTATGTAAACGGAGGCGACATGATCTTGCCTTATGTTTCCTGAGAATTTCATCATAGGCAAGGGAAAAGGTGGTACAAAATGGTGTTAATGTGAAGGTAAAGCACTTGATGGAGTGATGATGGCATTGGTAGAAGCGATTCTAGAGGCTTCAGATGTCTTTTAAACTGGGAAAGGCAGAGGAAAACCTCATTATCACTAAAAATTGAGAAGTAGTAAGGCAGAGAGAAATGGAGGCAAATTTCTCACTCGACACGCAGGGGAAAATGATGATGTTTGTTGGTCCCATCACGGTGAAAATATTGGGTACTATCTTCAAATAAGATGGGGAGGAATTATGGGCAAAGATCTGCAATATTTTTGGGGAACAATATCTTCAATAGTGGTGGAGACCCCGCACAAACCTAGACATCTCATCGTTGTTCCTGGCCCTGGGGCTTATGGTGACGGCTTCAAAGGACGAGGTGAGAGCGGTGGTGAAGCAATGCATGTCCATCAAATGGATTGAAGGGATAGAGGAGGTTTTATAGAGGACGGAGGTTGGCGTGGGTTTACATATGGGAAATGACCCCATACGCATGGTAGGTCACGGGCATCGGGAGTTGCAGCCCTTGGTCATTTGGTCCTTTGCCAGCCCGGAAGATGTCCATCTGGCTCGAGCCCACCGTGGTTGGGTTGCATTGGTGGCATTGTTGGAACAACAAAAAAAGATGGCGTAGGAAGGTGGTGGGGGTTTTGGGAGGAAGCACAAATGCACACCCATTAAATCAAGCGCAGAGCTAGGGGAGGATGGGAGACCGCAGGTTCGAAGACAAATTAGTGTTGCGCGGCTAGGAAAAATTGGCATGGCAGGGCGTAGAGGCAGTGGGGTGGGTGGCGGTACAAGTGGTGCCTCCCCATGAGCAGGAAGGTCGGGGTCAGTTGTGGGGAAGGATGATGATGATGATGTTGGAGGTACTTGCAGTGGTGGAGTGGGTGTAGACCGAGCTGGCGGGCTGGAGGACGATAAAGGAGCCGTTTAAAACTTCTCGAAGGCGGATGTGACAGCCTAGTTTAAATGAAGGGTTGGGTCTTCTGGTTTTTTGGTTTTTTGATTAGATGATATTTGAATATGCATAGGGTTTGTCTCCAATCGTAATAGCTAGGGACATATAAGAGTTTGATGAAGAGTTTTTGTATAGATGTAATCTTTCATAGCCAAAGTTGGTGATTATGTATCTTCCTTCTAATATTACTAAAATACTATATTATTGATAAAAAAAAATTATTTAAAAAATTAATTGTAACTTTTGAAATCAGTATAAATTATTTTACTTAATTTATTTTTATTTTAAAGGTTATTTATTATAAGATTTATTTATTTCAACAATTTAAAAAATAGAATTGTGTAAGTGAACACTAACTTACAATTTACATTTGTCTAAAATACTATTGAAATCTAGATAGGTAAAATAAAATATATAGTTGAAATCTAATTTAAATATTTTATTTTTTTAAATATAATATTTTATAATTTAAAAAGTTTTATATTTAATGTCCACTGAAATCTAGTGGCATGAAAGAGGTATTTTCTATAGTTTTGGAATATATTTTATCAAGATCCACCTATGTATATTATTCGTAATTAATATGATCTAATCTATTTTGTATTGAGAAAAATGCATGGTATTATGATGTTTACATAGTGTTTTAGATTGGTTAATAAAAGTATGGAGAATAATTTTCATAGACAAATCTTACAATCATATAAAACTATTCATAGTAGCTTATTATTATGATTTAGTTTTATTTATTTTCTTATATATCTTTATTTTTCTTATTATTTTTCATATCAAATTTTTATTCTTTATATTTGTATAGATACATATTAAAGAATTATGTTGTCTTTATCTTTTAAAAGATTACATTCTAATTAGTTTTACCAGGTAGGATGATGTCATTACACTACACCCCTTACTAGACACATTGTAGTCACAACTTTGTAATAAGATAGGTCATAATATTAGTTTCTCATTTTTTTTAAAAAAAAAATGTAAACACAATATTTTAAATATTTAAGTATGTTGTCTTGCTTGCTCTAGCTTTCTAGTGGGATGTTACAACTATTTTTTTAGTTGTTTCTTTATGTAGCACTATCATTTAGTTGTATTTTTTTATTACCAGAGTTTGTAACTGTAGTATGAGGAAAATCTTCAACCTGCAATCACTCACAAACATGAAATCATTAGCGGGTTAGCACATGAAATTCAAGTGAAATGAAATCAAGCAAGAAAACATAAAAAGTATCCTCATATCATCGGATAGAGCGGAAACAAGTTGCACCCAAGAGGCTTGTTTGATTTGCTCTCTTATGGGAATGTGAATGTGCTCTCTCAAACAAAAATGCAATGGATCCCCAAGTGGATTGATTATGATCAAAGCAAGATTAGATGAAGAGAGAAGGATTCAAGAACTAGTATGGATTGACTAGTCTCAAACTTCTCCCAATGATTAAACTACTATGATTAGAATGCAAGACAATGCAAGAAACTATGATTGATTTTAGCCAAAAAGAAACCTAGCATGTGATTTCTAAGTGATTTAAGCATGGAAAGCATAAAAACTAGAAACTAAGAACATAAGCATGAAAATAACTATGGATTCTAAAGCAATTCTAGCATAATAACAATTCACAATGAGAGATGAAAATATGAGAGGAGAAGGCCTCTATTTATAGAGTTTTTGGAGAGAGGAAGAGGCTTGGATGAAGTAGCACCTATGTGGCATCCACATAAGAGCCACATAGGAGACACAAAGACTTGAAAAGATGGCCAATTTTGAGTCAAAATTGGCATTTAATATTGAGTAGCTCAATATTTCAAAAGGGGAGACAAAAATTGTAAGAGGGAATTAAAGAGAAATGGGTGCCCATTTTGGAGAGAATTTTCCCATGTGGGTGAGCATTCCATTAGCCTTAAAAAGGTTAGGAATCACCCCTTAAGCATGGTTAAATGACAGTTAGGTGGGGAAGTATACTTAGGAAATGAGGTGATGGGAGTAGGGTAGGAATAGGGCAGGATTAATAGGTTCCTAGCCAGGGTTTTAGGGTATTATTCAAATCAAATTTGAATAAATTATAGTTTAGAAGAATTAAGAAAATGGAGGATTTAATAAATGCAAATTTATTAAAAAGGGAATTTCATGAGACAAATGTATTTAAATGAAATACATTAGAATAGTATTTAAACTATTGATAAATGAAACTATTTAATTGGTTGAATTAAATAGTTAGAGGAATAAGAGGGAAAATAATATTAATATTTTTGGACATCTACATTTTTCCACTCTTTGACGTGGTGTCGCAAGTGACGTTTTGTCAAAGACAAGAAAATGAGTTGCCCCAGAGGAAGAGGGTTTCTAGGAGTCGTGCTGAAGCAACAACGGTACAAGGTTGTGCCCCCTCGAGAAAAGAACACAACGAAGACAATGTTGTGGGATTTTATCGAAAAAGGACGCAACAGGAAGGAGGAAGGGAGACGAGATAATAAATAGAAGCCTTCTGAAATGCAACTAAGAATGCAACTAAGAATGTAAATGCAAGGATGAAATTAAATGTAGCTAATGAGCTTTGGGGATCCATTTGTGTGAAAAATATGGAGAGCACATCCGAATTTGATATTTCAATAGGAGGTATCCATCAGGTGTTAGAAAACACAGATGACAAGATTCCTTTGCATGGACTAGATGGTCAAACAAAAGCACACTGCAAAAGACGCATGTATCAGTAGCGACCAGTCACAATGCACCAAGATATAGCAGATCGAGGTAGTGGTGAGTAGGTTTTAACTAACACAAAAAGATAAAATCAATAAAGAAGGCCTCATGACCAAGCAGTCATTCTATCCAAAGTTCTTGCCATGAACAGGATTGATGTGATGAAGGATTTTGATAAGCCGATGTCGGAAGGATGCATCTTGACGGGCAAAGATTGGATTTGATTTGATAAAAGAGATTCGTTGGAAAAAGCTGTGAACAGGATGGAGAGCAAGGACAGTCGATCGCAAAATTGATTTGGTGAAAAATAGTGTCGCAATCACATAAGTCGAAGCGTTGTTGAAAATGAAGACCTGGAATGAATCAGAAAGAACGAAGTATTTATTGCATGATTTTTGAGAATATTTGATGTTTTTGGAATTTTTGGAATATTTTGGATTTTTTAGATTTTTTCACAATTTTCAAATGTTTTTGAGATTTTATGCATATTCAAGCTTTACAACAGGACGATATATACAAAAATATACACGGAGCAGGGGAACGGGGGTGGGCAAAAAAATTTCAGGGAAAACGGGGGCTATAAGAGGGGCTGGGGTGGTTAAAGAAGGTCATTTATGAATAGTGAATAGTGAAATCTGAGCTCTGGAGTGAAAAGATGGCTAATGAGAAGATGAAGGGGCAGTTGGGAGAGCATGTGCGCACACATGGGAGGCTCGCCGAGCGACTGGTACTGGTGAGTGAGCTATCTGAGACCTTGCATTTATTGCTAATGAAGTTATTTA
>MU225818.1:1602008-1629816 GCA_018584345.1 Thuja plicata | reverse complement strand
AAAAGGGTATGCAATACCAAGTGAGGGGTGTGATCAAGGATGCTTTGGATGATGATTAGGATGATGCTAGGCTAATTAGGATTGATTTGATTAATGCAAGATCATGCTAGGATGAGTGTGTGATGTGCTCCTAAAGATGAAAACCTAAGTGAGGTCCTAAAATGCAAGCTAAGTGAGCTTAAGAAGAGGAGGAACTTGTGTTTGTTGTGGTAAACTGACTAGTCATATTGTTCAAATCTAACAAAAGCAGAGTTTAGATGATATTTTCCCATGAAATGAGCAACCTTGTTGTTAATGACTTTTTCAAATTGTTCTCGTTTATGGATTTCTTGCTTGACAGAATCGATAATGTGTTGGTACTTGGTAGCCTCTCGGGTTGTGTTTTTTTGTTCTCTTTACACGGGTGGTAATGGAGTTTTCACCTTCTTATGCTTCTTGGAATCGGTCATGTCCTATAAGTAGATCTAATCTTGGATGAATAATTGGAGGTTTTTAGGACATATCTCATAAACAAACAAAAAATTTTGCAAAAGGACGTTGTCTTGATAATCTGGCAAAAGCTTGATCTTGTTCTGATTTTTCAATAGATTTGTTCCATGGCAAGAACCGATTTCAACATAATCAAACCAAAAAATAACAAGCATGTGTTTGAAAAAAATCCGACAAGGGATAAAGCAACCTTGAAGGATACAAGCACATGACAAATTTGAATGTTGGATATTCTATCTGTGTTTTGGATTTGTCAATGTTCTTCAAGCACTTCAAGCACAAAATGTACCTAAGGAATTGGCATAGCATGAAAATACTTGCTCGTAAGCTTAGGCACACACACAAGAGCTAATCAGAATACGGCCATCACCAAGCACGTAATGGCTCCAGTCATGACACCGTATTATCCGGTTCCAAATGCTTAGGGTGGCACGAATGTACGAGTGATTTTGAAGAAGTTACTATCTTCCTTGCACAAGCATTATCACCTTTTGGGGGTGTTTCGGGTAGCTTCTAAGCCTAGATTGTTTAGTATGGTTCTCCGTTTGATTGTATCCTCTATGTCCATGCAAGCAAGATTCAGGCGTATAGCCCCATAGAGCGTCTTGACAAAAGTGGTCACATAAACGTGATTGAGACCGCGAGGCCGCACTTAAGTTAGACGAGAGCCAAGTATAAGCTCAAATGCCAACCGACTCCCAAGGCTTTAACCCCAAGGAGAAAATTTGATTAACGTGAGTAAGAGTGGTGTGGCTTACACCTGGTTCTCACGTGGGTCATTCCTGAGAGATTTTTCCCTCAACCGGCAGGCCCATCTAAAGGATTCAAAGTAAATTGGATTGGCGACAAATAGGAGTCTGGATTTCTGATTTTCCCACTAGGGGAAAAGAGCATACTCTCCTATCTAGTATCATTTTCTCCACAAGCATACAAGACACGCTTTGTTCTTTCCAAAAGATTTAATTGTTCAACACTAAGTACGTGTGTCTAGGTTTTTGATCTTCCCAAAAGGGAAGAGAGCATAATCCCCTAACACTCACTTAGGATTAGACAAAAAAATCTAACTAATTAGTCTAGGTGCCTAAAAAAAATATTAATACAAACATGATCGTTTGGTCGATGTAGATCCGAGGCAACCTGCAATACAAATGTGAGTAGTCTTAAGATTGCGTCTTTGACAAGCGGTGCTACAAAACAAATGATTAGTAATTTCAAGTTTGGCCTTTGACAAGCGTTAAAAACACAAGAACCACTTAACGATTGTTAGTACATGATAAATCCAACTTTGACAGAGCGTAGACGCTGGTTCAGGGTGCAGACGTTGATTCTAGTTTTTGCCTAAAAAATGATAGAAAGCAGAAAATAGGCTAAAAACACAGAAAACCAGAGAGATGATATACCAGTCGGAGACGTCGATTTGAAGAGCACAGACATCGATTATGCGCAGACGCTGGTTTGTGAATCACAGACGCTGGTTCATGAACCGGCATTTACGAGGACGCTGATGCACCTGTAAGCACAAAAGCCAGCAAATAAAGTTACTTTTTCTTCTTCCTAGTCTTTAGTTTGATCAAAATTAGCCATTTTGAGAGTATTAAAACAACTAAAAGCTAGTGTTCTTTGAACCATTATCAAGATTTATTCTCCTTAATGAAAATTTGGCATCATTTCTGCTTGTAAAATGAGTTTCTGCTAAAAAACAGAATGATAAGATGCCTAAAATCAATGGGAAAACCAAAAATCCTGATAGAACTGAAAAGTTGTGTTTGCAAAGTCTCAAACTAGCTATTCCAGGCGGAGACGCCAATGCAAAGCGGAGACGTTGGTTAAGCGCAGACGTCGAACGACAGTTCAGGGAGAACCAGCGTTTGCACAAACACCTCTGCGTAAAACGCAGATGTTGATCCGCCTGCTTAGTGAAATTTGAAGAAGGAAAGACAAGAAATTAGAAATTTTAGGGACGTGGGTCCCACCGGGCGTGCTAGAATGTAGTATGAGGAAAATCTTCGACCTGCAATCACTCACAAACATGAAATCGTTAGCGGGTTAGCACATGCAATTCAAGTGAAATGAAAGCAATCAAGAAAACATAAAAAGTATCCTCATATCATTGGATAGAGTGGAAACAAGTTGCACCCAAGAGGCTTGTTTGATTTGCTCTCTTATGGGAATGTGAATGTGCTCTCTCAAACACAAATGCAATGGATCCCCAAGTGGATTGATTATGATCAATGCAAGATTAGATGAAGAGAGAAGGATTCAAGAACAAGTATGGAGTGACTAGTCTCAAACTTCTCACAATGATTAAACTACTATGATTAGAATGCAAGACAATGCAAGAAACTACGATTGATTTTAGCCAAAAAGAAACCTAACATGTGATTTCTAAGTGATTTAAGCATGGAAAACATAAAAACTAGAAACTAAGAACATAAGCATGAAAATAACTATGGATTCTAAAGCAATTCTAGCATAATAACAATGCACAATGAGAGATGAAAATATGAGAGGAGAAGGCCTCTATTTATAGAGTTCTTGGAGAGAGGAAGAGGCTTGGATGAAGTGGCACCTATGTGGCATCCACATAAGAGCCACATAGGAGACACAGACTTGAAAAGATGGCCAATTTTGAGTCAAAATTGGCATTTAATATTGAGTAGCTCAATATTTCAAAAGGGGAGACAAAATTGTAAGAGGGAATTAAAGAGGAATGGGTGCCCATTTTGGAGAGAATTTCCCCATGTGGGTGAGCATTCCATTAGCCTTAAAAAGGTTAGGAATCACCCCTTAAGCATGGTTAAAGGACAGTTAGGTGGGGAAGTATACTTAGGAAATGAGGTGATGGGAGTAGGGTAGGAATAGGGTAGGCTTTAGGATAGGATTAATAGGTTCCTAGCTAGGGTTTTAGGGTATTATTCAAATCAAATTTGAATAAATTATGGTTTAGAAGAATTAGGAAAATGGAGGATTTAATAAATGTAAATTTATTAAAAAGTGAATTTCATGAGACAAATGTATTTAAATGAAATACATTAGAATAGTATTTAAACTATTGATAAATGAAACTATTTAATTGTTTGAATTAAATAGTTAGAGGAATAAGAGGGAAAATAATATTAATATTAATATTAATATTTTTGGACGTCTAATTAAATGAATTACTGATAAATAATATATTACGTAAAAAAACATAGTAAAATATAAACTTTTCATTTTAAAAATATGTATAAGAATTATATGAAAAACAAAGAAAACCTTAACTTAATACAAATCACCTATAATAAAAGTAACCATAATAGTTCAAAATTTAAGGTTAAAAAGGTGAAAAATAAAATTAGAAAAAGATGATGAAATTAAATAAAATTTATTTAATTCAATAAATCATTTATATTTAAAATATATCAAAATAAAATAATAAAATAAGAAATAAGTATAATAAGAGATATTTATGATAGAGAATATATAAAATATAAAATAATCAAATTTTAAAAAAAATATTAAAAAAATTCTATTAAAAAAAGTTAAATAAAAATTGTAATGCAATTTAAATAAAATACAATAAAAATATCAAAAATTTATAAATAATAGTACTATATAATTTATATAAAATTCAAAAATTATTTTTAGTCAATCTTAAGTAATAGTAATATAGAATTTATATAAAATTCATAACATATTTTATCAAAATAATTTTTGGAAAATTAACATTGACTAAAAATAACTTTACTATATAATTTTTATTTTTATTTTTTGATCAGTAAGAGGATAATTTTATTGGAAGATAAAAAATTGTTTTTTTTTCTTTAACAAGGAGGTATCCCCGTGACCTAGCCCAACGACCAGCAGCCCATATCTTGGGTACATGTGTAAGCTAGGGCGAGACTAATTGTTACAAAAGATTACATAAGGGCTTTATCTACTGCCCATGAGGATATTCTACCATCCATGCTTTAAATACTTCACAGAAACTACCATTCAATCCCATTAACAATCTACTTTTTCATAGCCTGAGAATGTTGGTCTTTACATGCTTAATCTTCGACATTTGACCCCTACATAATTATTGATTTGAAGTAAAATTGTTAGAAATATGTTGTATATTTTATGTAGCCTAGTATAGAAAGGTATTTTAAAGGGTAATGAATTGCAAATCAACAATTTCTTAATTAGGCTTTTTTTTTTAATATCCATGGTTTTGAAGCATTTATGTAAATTGTAATGCCTTTATTATTGTATTGTCAATGGTTATTTTATTTTATTTCTTTCAAATGGATTAATTTTTTTTATTTTTTTCAATTCCTATATGTATTATGAACTAGATATAAGAAGCTTAAATAATATTCAAGTATATTAATCAAAATAAATAAATAAAATAACTCAAAAACTAAAACTCTTCACTTTAAAATATTTTGAATTAAAAATATTAAAATCAATAACAAGACTTACAATGTGATTGCATAGAGTTGTTTATTTTATTTTACCTATCTACATTTCAATACAATTTTAGATAAATATAAATTATAAATTAGATTTCACTTACACATTTCAATTTTTAAAATTGTTAAAATAAATAAATAAATCTTATAATAAATAATGTTTAAAATAAAAATAAATTCTATACTAAATTCAAAGGTTACAATTAATTTTTTAAATAATTAAATTAAAAGTAAACCTCAATAATTAATTTAATTGTTCAAATTTATAGAAAAAAAAAAAAAAAAGGCTGCAGTTTTATGGGACAAATCATATAATTGTTTAATGTCCACCTGCCACTCTCATAAGCATGTATGTACAACAGCTATAGAATAGCATGGAAGTGCTAGTGGGGCCAAGTGCAAATATTCAGCCCCATATCCAGTGCCATTGTCCACCGCCATGGATACCTCAATTCGGCTCCTCACTTCGCTTAATAAGTATAGGGTAAACATTGATGCAAAAGTGGATATTTCATTGCTGCTTCATGAATTTATAAAGGAAAAATTTCTTTTGGATGAATCAATATAGTGGTGTTTGTAGAGTTTGGAGAGCATTTTGTGGATTGTTGGCCTCACAAAGGTTTTACACCTAGGAGCAATGGTGGTCAAGCAACCCTTCATTTTGAATCTATATGCAACTAGACTAGCATGTCATCAACAGTGGAGGGCTATGGGAGATACTTCTCGATGAAGAGAGTTATAATTTAGTTGGAAAAACAATCTTCAGTGGTAGGACATGTTCATGGAGGTGGTGTGCTTGGATGCATTCTATTAGGAAAATTGATTTGGGGCTCTAATTCTATTTTGGTGTGTTGGTCGACGCAGTGTCTTGCTATAATCTCAGTGTTGGGCTTTGGGTAGGGCTATTGGGGCTTAGGCAAGAGTTTTTTTTGGGTTGCTTCATGTTTTGGGTCCGAGTCTATATTGCTTTTTCATGTAATTGGTCATGTCGTGAGGCTCTCAATTGTTAGGGTGATATGGGTCTATTTTTGCAAGGGTGTGGCCTTGTTTTGGTGTTGTATAACAAATTTTTTTTGTCAAATTTTTTGCAAAACTTAATGTGTCTATCAATGTGATACTAAATGTAACCTTTTTTAAGATAGTCAATATAAATCTCTCACAACCTTGTGTTGCATTTTATGGATAAAAAATAAGGTATTTAGATTTTTTTGGGTAAAATTGACTCTCAAAATAACTTACAATATTAAATTCCACATAAGTGGAAGCATAGGAAATGCATTGTTAACCTAGCAATACATGAAGAACTCCCTTGGAGCTCGTCATCGTTGTATTTTCCACTCTAATGGAAATGATGTAAAAGGAAATGTGGAGTGGACATAACTCTAAAGTAGTGCTAGTGAACGCAAAATTGTAGATGGATTTTTCATCACCCTAATTAGAAGAAAATGGAGAGAGTGAATGAAAAGAAATAAAATTTCGTGAGAAGATGTGGCATATCTAACAAGAGGGCATGTCTAAGGAAATAGGGGACCAAAAGAGGGTCTCAAGTGACGCTTTTTTAATGAAATCAAGAAAGAATGATCTCAGATGACAAATTAAAGAGAGTTATGCTCAATTTTGAAGGTACAATGAGAAAAAGAGCATTCTCTCTATCTACTTTCTAAACTACTATTTTTTTTAAATCATGAAGATTAAGGGGTTCAAATAGGGTGTCCACAAAAAATGCTCATGTTTTTTATAAAATGCATAACATAACATCTAGCATGGTCTGCCGAAAATGCTAAGAATGAAATATCTTAATCTACTTTGGTGTCTATATAAATTAGACATTGTACCCTTCCCAAAATGATACTAAACACCTTGTGTTGTCCTCGTAGCATTTGTATGCAAGAAAAACACAAGACTTATGAATATGTTTTTTATGACAAGGAGCCTTAATACTAGATAGTCATTTACAAAGCACTAATCACTCAAACAAGCACAATTGTTAATGCAGGTGGAAACGCATCTTATACAAGAATAGATTTATCAAAGAAAATTCTTGAAACCTGGTATAAATATTGCACTAAGCGGGGCTTGCAAATCTCACAAGCTGTCTAGATTAGATAAAGAAGACTCCAAATGCAATCTTGCAAAAGCTTAATAAAAACTCAATTCTTCACTGATTAGGAAGGATTGAGAATAATAAGAAGTCCACAATTAGGGGATAAAGTTCATGTTTGGTAAGATCCATCAGAGGTCATCCTTTTCCAACTTTTGTCAAATAATCTTCTATGATATTTAAAAAAGAGATGAAAAGAACCATCTTTCATTTGCTTTTTTTTGCAACAATTCTTTGTGTTGTAGATCTACAATTGAACCAGTTCCACCAATCATTTGAAACAAAACAAAAGTTATGTACAGTGAAACAATGAACTTAACATTTTTTAGGTTTTTTGAATAAAAGCTTATTTGTTCATCAAAGCAAACATTATAAGCTTAAATTTTGGGATTGTAATGATATTTTCGAAATTTCAAACTGTTTGATTAAAAAGTAGCGAATTCTGTGACAAAAGGTAGGTGTGTGTGTGGGGGGGGGGGATTGGCATGCTTATGTGCTACATGATTCTTCCATCCAGTACAATCTCGGAGTAATAAAATTGAAATAATTAAGATAAATCTTCACAAGGTGTTCCTATAGCCTAGAATATCATCCATTCAGAACATTATATGCCTGTACAAAATATCTGCTAAAATTTATTATCACCTAACTTGCTAATTTGATTAAGAAACATAATTTTCAAACCCTGAAACAGTTTCAAACAACAATCAGATGAATCCATAAAAGACCCAAATTTCTTGATAGGGCAATGTTAGTATCTAGTGACACAGAGCAGCAACTTGGAACAAAAGTCTTTAATCAAAAGAATCGATTTAAGATTTTTATGAATTCACTCTTATTGAAGTAGTAAGGCAATACGAGAGTTAGTGGACATTATATAATATAGAAAACGGGCCTAGATCTCTATGCTTTATGGCTGCCTCAAACTTTCTATTAAGTTCCTTTTCCAATAGTCAATGTAAAATGACCATGGGATTAGTTTCTCCTGCTGTAATTGAACTCATACTGTCATACAATATAGGGGCAGGAAACTTTTACACCTAAAATTCCATCTCTTATCCATCTTGATTTGTAGAGATGCTTTCACTTGGCTAATGGAAAGTAAAGGATTTTACACAGTAATTACAAGGGGCTAGTGCATGCATGCCCTCCTAAACTTGTAGATCAGATAACAAAGACTTAATAAAACTTTGTAAAATCTGAGTTCTTCAGTCATTAGGAAGAATTGAGAATAACGAGTCCACATTGAGGTAGATAAAATTCATGTTTAATAAGAGATGCATTTGAAGTCATCCTTTCTGAGTTTTGTCAAATAATCCTCTATGATATTCATAAAGAAGAGGAAAAGAATTATTTTATAAACTCATTTTCTTGCCTGGGTATTTTTTCACTTTTCAGCAGGAGGCCTTCTGATCTATGAAGAACTTTGTTGTGTATTTTGAAATATTGTGTGAACTCTGCTACTGTAAATATTTAGAAGTGGTTCATTAAAGATTGTGGTTGTTTTCAATTTTCATTCCGTCCTCAACCTTTACTTTTATGTGGACAGTTTAACTTCATTGCAATGTTGAATTTATTGCTTTATGGCATAAGTACTTTGTTATTGAATATTCATCTTTACAAAATTCCCATGCATATCTTGTTCTATTGGGGGTGATTACACATTCAATTGTACTGCATAGCCCATTTACATTTGGATGTATTTCTAAATTTTCACAAATCCCTTTCCCCCCAAGCATTAGAAGATAGCATTAGAATAGGAGAAACATTTTCTGCTTCTCATTGTCACTGCCAGACTATTGGAACAACAATGAGATGGTCAGAAGTGTGGACACAATTGTGGCTGGGAAATTGAAGGAAATTTTTTGGCCTTTAGACGTTTCAACATCTTAGGCCCTGATGTAATCTTCTCCTTTCCAAACATTGTTCTCAGTTTCTCTGGCAGCATGGAGGTTCATTTCCAACAAAATGAGTTAACAATTATTCTAAACATTATTTGCTTCTACATTACAGGAAGCATCTCATTATTCATTTCTGACTTTGAAGGAAGAATAATACTACTTATGTATTCTGTATGGAGGATTAATAATACTAAATAGCATGTATTTCTGTTTGTGTAATTAAATGCTCCTACATCATATAACAAACAGGTTACTATTTAGTTTTTGCAATTACAATGATAATTATAATTCCTTCAAAAAATGCATTAAAGTATAATTTATATAAAATATTGCAGATTTTGAAATAGAAAGGAGCAAAGCAGAATCTCCATTAGCTCTGTACATCTGTGGCAGCAACCAAGCCAACTTTCTTTCACAAATTTTAATATCTGGGCTTCACTTTGCATTTGACAAAGGAAAAGAATTAGAAAGTGATTGTAATATTGATTCTTTTACAAGGTAGTAATGTGGATTAATATAACATGGCTTAAACCTCTATGGTAGGGAAACATAAAAACGACTTTTGCTTGAGCCATGTATCTAGTCCATTTCCAAAACAAAACAAGAACCTAAAAGCCCCATTATAATGGGTAAGTAGCTCTTGTCAAATGGAATGAGCTCATGTGGTAAAACCCGAGTAAAATTATGCAATCGAACATGCCTGACATTGTGTGCACTAGGGGTCACAAGCTACTGCAGTGCAAAATTACAAAATCAAATGAAGAAAATTTCAGAAGACAATAGAAAACATGCGAGTAATCCATGGGAATTTTGCAGCAAATTTCAAGTGCATGTGCAACCAACAACAAACATTTCTGATTGTTATTATTATCACCTGGTTTTTTAACCTTTCACCATAAAACTGTTGTTTATGACCCTTGCACTCAATCATGCTCCTTTCACACCATTTCTAGAATCCTTGTGCACATATCTGCAATTCGTGACCATCTTCTTTCATAGTGGCCTGTTTTTAGGACTATCTTGAATCCATGTCTAATGTCCCATCTATTATTCATGATAAACATGCTCTTTGAGTTGTCTTCAAGACTTGTATCGTAATTGTCCTAATGTCTTGATGTGCTTGTGACATTTTTTCACTTCCTATTATCCACTCCTTATCCATTGAATTAACTCTCCATAGGACCATGTAACCATAGCCTCTACCTATATTACAAACCTATTGCCTTTTCATGTTGTCAATGTCATTTCCTTCAGGCATGTGGATTGTCCTCATCCTTTCGTGCGTCCATTAACTCTGAGATAAAGCTCTTTGGGGCATAAAAATCACTATCAACTCTTCAACCCACTACTCCACATCTATTTCATTGACCACCCACAAACCTTTGTTTACTGATAACCTGCTTTGTGTACTCAAGTTTGATCTTCCTTTAACGCAAATTGTCATGTGTATCTTTAAAGTTATAGAACCCCTGTTGGACTATCCATACTGTCCCTTTGATTACCTCTTTGCTTTTGTGGCTTCTAATGAACTCTCTCCCTAAAGAATGTCCTTTAAGCGTTGACATTCTTGTTGGTTGTATTCAAGCACGTTCAACTGTTGCATTAGTTGGACTGTCTTCTTTCTTACCTCTTCCATATTTTTGTCCATTCTAATTTTTGTTCATGCCTCCTTTGCATGTATAATGAATTTTTGCTTAAGGTGTCACATGCATAACCTTTTCTTTCCATCTAGACAATTATCATTTGACGGTCACCATTTTTCCTTACTTTGTCTACTTGCTGCTATTGTCATATTTATCGGTACTGTCATTGTAGACCTGAGCATTCAACTTAGCTTTCCTTTAAGCATTTTGAGCTTCACATGTGGACTCTAACCATATTTCATGGTAAGCTTCCTTGACTCTGTATTATCTTGCCTTCATCCTAGGGAATCATATACCTGTTGATGTGTGTTTTATGACCTACCAACAATAGAATAAAATATTGAAGTATTTTATCCTCTTGATCAAAATTCTGAGTACGCTAAGATTGCCAATAATATCACACAAGTAATTTCCAAGGTTCCTTCTAGGTTGGAAATCTCAATGGTAAATGTGATATGTTGGTATCACGAAGGGCCTTACGTTATGTTCCTCAGGTTGGCTTCAAACAATACTAGATATGGGAGCTTTCAAATGATATTGCAATGAGACTACTTTTTGTGGGGGGTTTCACGAATATGCAGAAAGTAAATGGGAATAGGGTTTAAGGATTCTATTCTAGTCCTAAGAATTTGAAAGATAAACACTGCTATGATGAAGTCTACCAAACTTTGTTTTGCCAAATTCAATAACTACGCAAAGTTGGTGCAATCTTCAAGGGTTGTGCAAAGGATTTTCATGCCCTGGTGAACACCATCATAACGAACAATGTGCACCAAAGATAGAAGTAAAGTATCCACATAAGGCTCAAAACCAACCTTACATTGTGCTTAAGAATCACTTAAGAACAAAAGGTATGAACAAAACGACTTCACCACAACAATATTATTATTCGCATTCATCTAAGTACTTAAAAAAAATCTATAAAAAATCTATTCTATGTGAGCGAACCAAGAGAACGTGCAAACACCAAAATACATCAAGAAATCACCAAAGTTCAATGACAACTCTATTATCTCAGTAGCTCATAAGAAACAATCTCCAAATTTCATCCTTCACAAATGAGAAATGAGGCATTTATGCAGGTCTTCAATTACAATGAGTGGCTCGAATCGAAACAAAATTGATGGCCCAAATTGTGCCACCTTAGCTCTAAATAGGGTTAGGTTAAAGAAAGAGAATCTACAATAAATGTATGGATTCACACGAACCAATCAAGGGAAACCACCTCCTTAGTGGGGTAATAAATTCCCACTATGCATGTCCTTCCAACAGGAGAGTAGGGCGAAATGAATGCCCACTATGCATTAAATGCTCCTTCGTCAAGAATAGCCTATACTTAATTCGACTCCCTGAATGCACTGAATTTGGATATCACTATCTCCAACTCATCTACGCTGACACTTGGCACTGATTCTCCCTTGAACTACAGGAACATTCATTTCTCATTCACACTTGCTCAAATTCTTCTCCCAACCAGACATTGAGTCTTGGGTCGTGTGCATGAAATTTGAGAATATGGAAAAGTTCTCAAAGTCATCCTTCATGAAGAAATTTAATCCAAAGAACTCCTTCAGCTTGCTTCTTAGGTTACCTGCACTTATATCATTCTCGGTCATCCTCTGTGTCAATAAGGCTACAACTGTGTTGAAGATTCCCTTCTGAATATTTCTAACAACTTTTCTCAAACGAGTGGAATCTTCACTGAAATTTTAAAACATTTCCTTTTCCATGATTACTGCACTATACCAACAGGCAAAATCATAAACTTCACCTTCTCTTTTCAGTCCACCATCAACCAACATTTGCCTAGGAGTTTCCATTAAAGCTTGCAAGTGTGATTACTTCATCTTGATAAACTCATTTTCACCTTTTGGTATTTTCCTTCTAACTTCCTCATCTTCTCCTTCATTGCTAGGGCAGAATCCGCAAATTCTTCAATGACCTGCTCCCTAGAGGCATGTCCTAGATCCAATTTTGTCACATTGTAATCATCAATAGCAATTTGGTCCTTAGTTTTGTCGATTGTAAGCACTACAATCTGTAGAGTCCTAGATCTGGAAATTCACCCCTGATGAACTTTGCAAACTTTTTCGCCTTGCACTTCTCTTCTAGCATATTGACTTGGTCTAAGATTTCATGTGATTCCAATGTAGGGTCAATTTCCTTTTCACAACTCCTCTACAGCCTTTACTTTAACCAATCGGGAATGGCAACATGCTGATCATGGACAGATAATTGTTCCTGTCCCTGCACCATTCTTTCATTAATTTCTTCCTTGACGATGGGACTTTCTGTTGTTGCATCAGGAACCTCTACATCTACAGTAGGAACTTCTATCTCTATCGTAGAAAATTCTATCTCCACCATTTCTTGTTTTAGTATGGCCCTAAGGCTTGCCCTCTTGTTCACTATCTCTTCCTTGGGCAGATTCTTGATAAGCATCGATGCACTCTCTATCTTGCATTGGCCTGGTCATTTGATCTTCCTGTGGCATGCTTCTACTGCTTGTTTCAACCTCTCTCCTTGTCAAAGGGTCAATCTCCTGTAAGCTCAGAGTCCTACTGGTTGACGATGGAGTTGTCGCTAATCTTTGCCTCTTTTGTTGGGGTTCTTCATTGTGCAAGTCGGGCCTACTTCTCAGACAATACTCTTTCCTTTTCCTCATTCAACACTCCTTAATGGAATTTCTCCTTCGATTCTCACTCCTGATGACAACCTTGGTCTATCATCTCACGATGGTTGATTCCCCATCAATTTATAAGTCGGGCTATCTTTGGCCACCTTCAATTTTCTAATTTGATGCTCAACCCACCATTTTGTAAATTTCATGACTGATCTAGATATTGAATCAAGATCTAGTATTTCTTTCTTGGACCAATCATGCAGCTAGATGATCTTCTCCCTTTCCACCTCATATCCGGACTGGATCACGTCTGTATCTTCCTCCACTTGATTTGGTACTTGGATGATTTTTCACACTCTGATCATGTTGAGAGGCGGTATGGAAAACATCCTCCTTTTGACCTCGTACTCATCTGCAACATTAGCCCAAAAGTCTTCAAGGTGTACCTTGTGTTGGTATTTCACACCAGACAACACTCTAATTCTATTATAGGGATCATAATCTAGTCTTGCCAGATAAAGTGCCAGGCGGTAGAATTGTAGCTCATCTCCTGATCTTTCAACTGCCTGCAGATAGGGACATGTTTCATCTTTATCTTCTATGGTGATTAGGAATTCAAGTCCCAACTTCCTCTTCCTTTTTTGAATCTTATCATATGTCATTAGCTACCTAGTGACTTCTAGCAGTACCATCTTGTCAGTCGGATACCTCAGGAGTTTATATGGTTCTAAAAAGAATCCCTATAGCCTGATGTCGGAGAAGGTCATAAACTGTGTGTACCGTGCTCCATACTTTTATACCAACTTCATTGCATCGGCTGACAACCTCATATGTAATCCACCTTGCAAAGTCCTAACAATGCGCATGGCAAAAGCATCATTGACTCTCATGAAGTCATCCTTAGCATAGAGTTGCAATTGAGGGTAGCACTCATGCACTTTCAAACGATGTGGACCACTGCCTATTGCCCCTTTGCATCTCAATCCATCATACCTTGTCATCCAAGCTAGCATGTATATGACATTGGAACTCATGTAGAATTCTCTCGACTTCTTTAGATTTCTGAGTTGCTCATTTAGATTGTCGTTGATCATTCCAGCCCAATCAATAGCGTTGAATCCCTTGACCACTTGCTCAACAAAAAACCACATCCATGGTCCAAACGCATAGGACTATGAGATCCCAAATATCCTGCTCAACATCATCATCAAATCACTGTACTCTCGCTGGAGGTCTAACCAAACCAATTGTTTGGGTAACTTAGACTGGTGAGCCCTCTTCTTTCGTAGCTACTTATGGTTGATCACACCATCACAATGGTCAATATCAAAAGTGTAAACTCTAAGTGTCTGCTCCTTTGACTTCAATACCATTGATCTAGCATGCAGAGTTGATCGTGGAGTGCTCGAGGCATTACAATTCAAAAGACCGAACAATAAGAGATCTAGATGGCAAAGTGTTAGCAGACCTTTCTCCATTGGTGATTTCTTTCGTCCATTGAATTCACCCATGTCAAGACCTCCCGACCTCCCAGATTTGTATGGCCAACATTTTTTCACTTCAATACAATCTTTGACTTTGGGTAAAATCCCCTTTACTCGTTCTTGATCAAGGCTAATCTAGACAAACTTGCTCCTCTGATTTCCACCATTTCTCCTTCCAACAAAACAAAATAAACAAACATAAGAACATGCGAGGAATGAAAAAGCGGATTAGATTTCTACACTCGTGGAACAAATTCTGAATCTAGAGAAGAAAATTTGAAAATTCATTATAAAACTTCTTTCACTCTACAAAGAAGATTCTCTCTAAAAAATTACATCTTTTCTTCAACTTTTAAAACTTACTGCAAAATTACCCCTCTAGGAATTTCACTGCCTCTTCCTCAAACTCTTCAAACTCAATGCAACTTCACCTCTCTAGAAAAAAACTCTCCAGATTTATTGCTCTCTCTCTTCAAAACTCGCACATTTCTTCTTGAAAACTCCCACCTCTTCGCAAATTTTGCAAATAATCCTTCGCTTGGCTCTTGGCTCTCCAATTCTTCGATGTGAGAATGAAATGAAAATTCATCTCTTATATAGAAATTCAATTCCTAACTTGCTAAATTGGCATTAAGTTAATTTTGGGCAATTGCATTAAATTTCCTTCCATGTTACCATTCCGAGAGAGATTCTCTTACAAAGACTACCACTTGTCCTTGAGTTTCTAATATTCTCCGAAAGATGCTATTCAGAGCATTTATCTTCATCATTAAGTTTTGTCCATGGGTGCATGCTCAAATGGGTTGGATTTTAAATATTTAAGCATTTAAATCATTTTTAACGTTTTAATTAAATATTGGACGTAAAATTCAATATTTAATTAATTTCCAAAATAAATCCAAAAATCCATTTATTTTCCCTTTTTTCGACTTAGATTTATGTATTAATTTAATGAATTTTAAAATTTGTTACTTTCAACCTTGACTTAAATCCAAAATTTCCATGAGCTTGAATTATTTGTCATCATAGAATTTTGTCTTATTTCCATTATTTCCAACTTATCACTAAAGTCTCAGGCGTCAAATATCTCATATGCTTTAATCGCCATTTCTCCCAACCTTGTAATTCCGTTAAAGTTTTAAAATTTTAATGTTTCTTGTATCCTTGAACAAGACCCTTGATTTAATTCTTCCCAGTCAAACTTTTATTCTCACCTTTTAATTATTCCAACAAGAATCACTTAAGAATACTTCGATCATTCCTCACATTCACTAGCAAGGTTACCTTGGGCACATTTAAAGTGAAGGATTTTGTTGTTTTTCGAATGCTCTTTGCCCATATATGATATATGATCCATGGGTATGATCGCACATAAAGCTTTTTTTTATTGGATAAAGATACATAAATCAGAATTACAGCACTGTCAAACAAAAGAACAGCTGTAACAACAATGTTACAGCAGAGTTACGAGGACAGCAATCTAACTCATTACATCAATACGAATTTAATCACAGCTGTAGCAGTGTTGAGACAAATAGAATAACTGTAGCAGAGGAGAAACAAACAGAATAACATGATAAGGCTCTTCCCAAGAAAAGATGCAACCTGCCAGTGAACTGGAAATCCCATCTTGCTGAGACTTTTCTATACTCACTGCAGAGATGGATCTAAAATGAACCAAGGTGAAGCTGTCTTGAGTCTATCTCGTAGCTATGCATGGAGCTTTTTAGCCTATAGATTAGCTGCAACATCATGGACAGAGAAAACAAGCCAAGTCATTAGAGTTAACAAATTGGAGCATATTGTTTGAGTTTCTATTTCCAGTGGGAGAAAGGAATGGGACAAGGCAGCTTGACATCAAATCTTCCAAATATTTTTAATAATAATAAGCCTGCAGGAGTTAGAAATCATGTTATGGGCATGCCAGGATCCGAGAAGAGCAGATTTACATGACCATGTGAAATGGAAGAGAGCTGGTATGGAGGTTTTAAGAGCAGTCCATAACAATCTCACATGAGAGCAAAGCCAAAAACAGTCAATTAAAGATTCTTCTTTACCACAGAAGGGGCAGCGTGGAAGCAGAATGAGGAATTTAAGACGAGAGCCCATATGAAGTTTGGCATGGAGGAGTTTCCAAGAGGTAAATTGTGATTGGGCATCAGCTTTGGTTTTCCAGATTTGAAGAGTAAGTCTATTCCAATGGGCTCAACTTCATTTACACTTCTGAAGAGTGTTGAGACGGTGAGAGATGGCCAAGTTAGGAACAAGCTGCTTATACAACACTTTGAGAGCAAAGACTCCAATCCTTCAAAAAGTTCGAGTGGCTGCTGGATGAAATAAGGATAGAGAGATTAGGAGGAACTAGATTTTGGATTTCTGTCACTGCCACCTTGTCTCTGTAGCTTAAGTTAAAACACTGTTTGAGTTGAGGCCACGATTTCCAAGTGAAGTTTGTACAGTCCCAAAGATCCCTGAATACCTGAATTCCTTTCTTGAAAAGGCACTTAGCTTTGAACCTGGAAATCCTTGCCAAAGGGCTGCCATTTTCTTGGATTAATCTGCTCCACCATATTGAAGAAGTTGCAAAACTTGATCCATGGCTTAAAGGACTGATCGTACCAAGATAACTTACTTAAAACTAGCTGCCAAGCCTTCCAAATATAGTTGAGAGGAGCTGAACCATGAAGTTTAAAAAATGGGGCTAGGAGAAGCTTATCATTCCAGTAAATTGTACTCCAAGAATTAGAGCCTTGGAAGGGACTGCTCCTTGGAAAGTCAGATCGCACATAAAGCTTGTTGGAGGAAAAAAATTTAATTTTCAAACTTTATAAAGTTGCTTGTCCATATGACATTTGCACTAAAGAGAGCATATAGCTTATGAAAGATTTCAAACCTTATGTTTTTCCTTACCCATGTATAATTTTAGCTTATGAGTGCATTTCATACTCAGTCGTGGATTCTTAAGCTTTTGGATTTTTCCTTGCCTATGTTCAATATGCGCTGAGAACGCAAATGTGAGCCTCATGGATTTTTTCTCTTGAAAGGGATTCCACAATTGGGGAGAAACTGCGCACATAGAGGCCTAGTACGGATTTTTTTTTCCTTCATTGCATTTGGCTACATGCCAGGAAATGTGCTCTAAGCGTATAGGCGGGCATACAACAGATTTTGGTATTTTTTTACCACTCCAGGAACATATGAGTTTCATGCCTTGAGCACGTTTGGAGGTATTTGGTTGATTTTTTATGATCAAACAGGATTCCTTTCCATAAGAGGATATGTGCATCTGGAAGCTCCTTCCTGATCTTCACCTTCCAAATACATTCCGTCAGATGCTGAAAACCGCACCTTGAGTGTATGTTTGTTGTGACGGGGACTTTGGGATTTCGAACATGTCATGCCCTCACTGTATCTGCGCTCACAGGTATAGGTGGAACTGGGTGGAATTTCTTTCGTGTATGAAAGAAATTATATCTCTCTTTCGTCTTGGTGTTCACGGGTGCTGCCAGTGGTGGGGAGAAGTCTTTATGCCCGACTTTGAATGCCTAATGAATGAAAGAAAAGACTTGCAAGCCAAATTTCTGCCAATGCTTTCCTATGCGACCAACAGATTACCGATCACAAAATGCTCAGAAATTTTGATACGAGGGGTGTTGTTCACATACTGTATCAAAGACTGCAACTCGTCTTGTTAACAGAGTTTAATGCTTGTGTATTTCTCCAGTTGCAGACATGAAGAATCATTTAATGTCCCCAAATTTTGTTCCACATCAGGCTCTAAACTTCAGAAAGGTTCAATACTTTGCATTCTCCCATTTTATTCCTTTCTTGTCTTTTCTGTTTTTTTTCTTGGATGGGCTTGTTCAAACATTTCAAAGAAATTTTTCAGCCTATAAACACTTGCGATCTTGGTGTGTATCTGCAGTTACAAAGGATTTTGAACACTGTCATAATTCCTCATTGCTAGCAAGCATAGGTGTGGGTGATTCTGCGATATGTTTTTCTTACATTTCTGCAAATTCTCAATGTCTTTTAAGTGTCTGCGGTATCCTGCCTTTGAGGTAGATTTTGACATTAAAACAGTACCTCTGATTTTAGCATTTAATTTCTAGGGTACTAAGTTTCCTGCCTTTGGGTGTTGGATTCCAATTTCGCTTGCAATTCTTTGGAGAATCTCAAACTTTGCAATGATTTCATGCCTTGACCATTCTAATTCTCACATGCGTGAATCAAATTGTGCTCTCAAGATTTAGCATTCTCAGTTGCATTTCAGTATGGAGAAAAGAAACTGGTAAACTTAGAACATCTCCTTCAAATTCAAAAACTTTTCTTGGCACTTGCAAATCAATACTTATGGGTGCATACGGGCCTTGTAAAGAGACTTCACACTTCATAACGATTCCATGCCTCTTCGTGCTTTTTACTTCCAGGTACTTCCAGCCTTAACCATTTTGCTCATTCTTCCAAATTGGATGCTTTTCCAAGACTGTTTTCCATTAGTGCTCACCTGTCCTGCCCAGAACAAACTTACTTTTCAAAGGATTCAAAACTCAACACTTCACTCAACTTCACAATTCTAAGACATACTTCAAAACTGAAACCTTAATAAAAAATCATCACCCCTTAATTAGATTTCGAGGAACTTAGGAGACTGACACAAGAACCACCAAGAAAACAAAGCCAAAAAGGCCAAGCGAACTGAAAAATAGTGGGTCCCCATTTGCAATGGGGCGATGTGTGAAAAGGTCACAACAATACCCTACTGACTTTTTCTATCGTGATCGATGCCTTTTGTATTCACTGTGGTTTTAGTCAACAACTTCCTGTAATAAATCTTGTACATTTCCCTTTTTATCTCAAAGGAAGACATTTGATGATTGTAATAACTACTCATTATTGAACACTCAAAGATTACCACTGAACAGGTTAGTCATCCTCATGTTGCACTTTGAAGGAAGAATACATTGTCACATCTGAAAAGTATATTGTCACATATAACAAATTATCCTTGTCATGACTGTGTTCCTTTGTCCTTTTTATTTCTAGCACTCTTCATCATGCCTGTCCTATTGATTCTTGCATGTTTTATCACTATTCTTATGACCATACTGTTATCGCTCTTTCGTATTGTTCTCATAATAGTTTTGACTCGTGATAAACCAACTTGATGTCCTTTTTAAATTGTCATTTTCAGGCTATGCGTGATTGTCTTCTTGCATTCATAACTATCATGTAGCGATCATGACTTTTTCCCTCAAGTCTTACCTAATGCCTGTCATTTTTCACATATCCAATTCTCTTTATCATGGACTGTCACACCTTCATTATAACTGCAATTTCTATTTCAGTGGAATGTTGCATTACGACTATCACATGGCATGAAAATCTTCCTATTGTAATCTCCTTTATTTACTGCAGCCTGTCCTCCTTCCTCTTGCTTCATTGTTCACAGTCATTTTTCACTGTCATTTTTTGTTTCTCATCAGGTTTGAACCTTTGTTGGTCTTTTAGTACCGCTGTGACAGACACTTCATTGTTATTTATGGCCCTCGGTCTACTATCAAATGATCTCCATACTTTGCATGGTCTTCTTGCATGTGAATGAATTTGAAAATGTTAGAAACATCTTCCCTGTGTGGACTTGTCCTTTCTATCTCTTACATAATTTATTACCATAACTCTGCTTAATATTTTTTATCTCAAGATATTAGCTTTTACCTAAGGCCTAAGGGTTTTGAAAATTACAATATCTCCTCAATGGGATAGGATAATGAATAAGGAGGCTTTTCGAGTGACCTGCACCCTTGCACAAGCTGACATAGACCTTCATTTGTGCTACCCAGTGGTCTAGTTTCCATCCTTTTACGTCACCATTAAAGGATTGAATGCCCTTCTTTGTCCAAACCTTAAAAGGAACATTGCTTCTTGGCAGTGAAAGAACAAGAGAGTGCACATAATGTTTGTCACAACCAACCTCTATCTTCTGCTCTTTGACTGTCTTCTAAGATCTCAACATGAGAGACTGTCTTTTATCCTAAATTTGCCATCATCCTTCAATGAATATGCTTTGCAGTTAGTACATTATTATGTGCAAAATAAGGCTTAACCACTCAAAATAAGGTTGTCTTTTGACTTGAGGACTGTCACTGTGTTCTTAAAAGGACTTTCATTGCTTCATGGTTTTCATGTTCCTGGCTAACACTGTATTATACTAATAACTGTCTTCTTGGTTGTTAGTATCAGTAGGTACTCTTTTTGCATAGGCTGTCATAAAGACTCTCTACTCAACTAACCTTCACTATCATACCAGTTCCAAACTATGCCAAGCTTCAGACTTAGCTAACAATATTTGGTGCTTTATAATGTCCATGCTTCTTCTCACAAGAAATCTGCCCTCTTTCTGTACAGTATGTTCGGTCTCTTAGACACCCCTGTCGTTATGGATCATTGATACCATTATCTGTCCTTCACTCATTACAGTCAACAGGCTCCAAGAACTATAACTGTCATTAGGACTATCTTTAACTACTCTTCATAAAGTTCCAATCTTTTGATGGCACCTATTCCTTAAATGACAGCATGACTGGATTATGACAGCCCCTAAGATTGTCTTCCTTCACTTCTCACCTTTCACATTTGGTATCACTCAAACTCTTGGCACTGTTCTTTTTGCTTCATAGAGATTCTAATCTCATTCCCAATTGTCATCATCATTCGACCCATTCTAGATAAAATTTGCCAATAGTCCTCAAGTCTTTCATGTAAACCGACAGCCTAAAGATGTGCTCTCACTCTCGAAACACCAAATCTAAGATGGATAAACCCGTCCAACTCCCTCAACTGTGAGAAGGCTGTATATACCATATCATATATCTCAAAGGAGTTGACTGTCATCTACATTGATTTCATGATTGATTTTTTTAATTGTCATGTGATGAGCCCGAATTGATAGGGCTGGTAAACCCAGCCGTGCAGTGCTTTATAGCACCCCTTTTTATTTGATTTTTATATATTAATTAAATAAATTATATTACCTTATAATAATATTTATTAAGTAAAAATAGTGTTGTGTGAGTCGACCTTGGCTAACTTGAGAATAATTTATTAATGTTTTATTTTGAGCCGACTTGGTTAAGTCGGCTCAATTGAATTTCCTTTATATGGCGGTCTCGAGTTAGGAAAGGCATGCTTGGATTAAACTGGAAAATGCCTTTGCGCACGACTCTGATCTGCTGAGGCAACAATCTCAGAGGTCTGGCAAGGTGGGACGCAACCCCTTCTTTTGCTTTCAGAGTTTCTAAGCATTGGATGCAGTCTTGTTTTCTAATTCATTCTATAACATTGCAGGAGCTTATATTTGGAGGTGATAATGAAGTACACACAGCTGGGAAGAAGAATCACAGGTGAAAGCGCAATACCTTGATACCATCCAGCAATATCTCAGTGGTGCAAAGTTACAGACCATAAGCTGATCTGGCCCTTGCAGCTTTGAAAAGGCGACAGGAAGCATCAACGGAGGAACCAAGACTGGTTCAGGGCTTCATTTGGAATACTATTTTCAAGGCACCAAATCTATATTTCGCCCACTAATCTGAAGGATATTTGCCTGGAAGAGATAAGTATCATTTGTTAGCACAAGCTGAGGATAGTACATACCAACAGGAGTCATCATCATTTTCACAGAATCTGGGTATTTGTATAAGCTTGTATTACCAGTGATCATATGTAAAACAGAGAGAATATATCTATATTGGTGGAACTTTTTTTTTGTAATAACCTGCGACATTGTTTTACTGTAAATCTGGGAATGATTCAATGAATGTCATAAGATCCAGAATTTAGTTAAATATTGTCTGATGATATAATTCATTGCCCTATGATATGTGTGTATTTCTTGAGTTGGATCTTTTCATGTCATGTAGTGTCCCACTTGGCTTACTTATTAACTCTGTCATTTGGCTTTTAGGGAAAGCAAGCAACTTGTCATAGCACAATACAAAAAACTCACTGTGCACTGTTGTTTGGCCATAAACTATTATAGTCTTTCCTTTGTGGCCAAACACCTTGGTCTAACCTTGATCTGAAATGAATTTTTAGTTTCTTAACAAGACATAATTTGGTGTTGGATGGCTTTTAAGAAGTACCATGGACAAGATTTCTTTGAGTGAAATACATCTAGCAGACTTAAGATTTCTTTACAAAACCTTTATAGGTAGCGCTGGCCCAGCACACGTTACACAGGTCAGTCTAAGAGCAATTTATTTAAGCATTTATTGATAACTTATATTAATTATTTATTTTAGAATTTATTTATTTATGTAATTAAAATACTGACAGAACAAATGGGTGTTAATCAACACCTAGGGATAGGCTGGCCGACCCAACCTAAATCATGTTCATCACGTCTCAACAGAAATGTTTAAAAAATGAGAAGTGAATAATAATGTCACAGTTCTAACATATGAAATATATGAAGGATGAAATGCTTCAAGAATGGAGTTAATCTGTTTGCAAGTAGGGATTACAGTAGAGCCTCTAAGGATAAAAGAATATAAATTACTGGCATGTCAAATGCAGCAAGCCCCATGAATAGTGCAGACAGCGGTGGCGATAATAAACCATTTCTAAATTATAGAGGCTGGAGTATAATTGAACCTTGCCTTGTTAATGAGAAAAAAAAAGTTATTAAATCAAACTGACGCATCTTCAGAAGTAGTTTCAGGCAGAGCAGTATTAATCATCTAGAGAGTAAAAGATAGAACTACGCCAAGTTAAATAAGGTATTGTTGCAATGAATTTGCAAAAACAAGAAGAATATTGCGGATCAGAAATTATTCTATTAGCTGCAAGCATAGGTAACTTATACATATGTGAGAAAAAGAATCTAAGATTGACTTAGAAACCCATGATTAACTAGATTTAAAAGTTAATACCACAACTTAAGTATAATACCGAAAACAAATCTTAAGTGCGCCTATGAGTGTCGCAATTGGGGCTTTGAGAAAATAAACAGGTGTAAAAATCATGCTTTTTGTTGAAGTTCAAGCTACGCAGAAGAAATGAATTGCCAACATACTCTAGAGGTAAATGGATATCTTACATGTGAATTGAAATCTAAACTGTAGATAGAGCTAAACGGACTCCACACCTGCTCACTTTGATTTAACCTAGAGCAGAATGATCCAAGCATTAGCTAACTTGAAAGTAGAATTGAAACAAATAGGTAGAGAAACATGGCATGCAATTCAACTGTGTGAAAAAGAACCGATGCAGACAAAATGGGGGTGCCCGGAATGGACAACCACTCTTTGCAATTTTGAACAAATATCCAATCCTACAGCTTTAAAAAGTCAACGAAGACGAGAAAACCAACCATAATGTCATTGTCCACACAAGAAAAACATGTTTGCTTAGTTTCGGAAATTTTAAATTAAGATGCTTTGACGATCATGCACATTCACAAACGCTACTACTGAATCCTTATACTCAAGGGCAGTTTTTTACATAATACTCACAGAGAAATAAATTAGGGCAGCTTTGGATAACATTAAATATCTGCTCTAAAGATCCTTTGGCTGAATAAGTATGAAACTCATATAAACTTTATGTTCTGATAAAATAAATGCAGAGAGGAGGCTATCGAGCTCGTATACTTCAAAGAAATTCCCATGCTTTCAAATCCTGTCTTCTGTCTTTTGTACTCTCCTCTTCGAAATTAGTTGGTATATCTTTCATAGCATCCTGCTTGGCTGCTCTCTCCAACAAAAGACTTTAATTGAAAACCTCTTGCAACCCCAGAACCTCAAACCCCTGGATGGCTGAATTTTCATTATCTGATCAAATTTATACATCCTTTTAAGCGCAATATATTCGCTCCCCTTTCGTAATCACATTGATGGCCTGCATAAGATAAGTCATATATGATATTACTTTGGCATCCTACAAATAAAACTGGGCACATTAGGGTTCTGAATATATCCAGAGTATCTAAATAGCATTACAACCTCAAAGCTAATGTTAGTGCATAGGTGAAAAGTGTATCTATAATCCTTTGAATCGAGACGGTAGAGATCGTTGAGATTACCTTGATCTAGATGAGTACCAGAACTCTTTGAACATCAATCCGACCCTTGAAGGAAAAAATAATAGGTTAATTTTATTTTGAAACTCCCGTCACTACCTAAAATCCTTGCTTAGGTGGTTGTACGATCGTTGGGATTGACTTGGCACTGTATTGACCAAAACGTTTAATGAATTCTTGCTCACTCAATTTAAAAAATGTTACAAGATTCGGTAAACTCTTGGAGGGGGAACTTGTCCTCAGAGATTCAAAGACTTCATAGCGGGGTTTGAGCCTTTTCTCTACGCTTAATTTCAAAAGCTCAGGATACGAAGCTACAATCTTGGGCTCGAGACATGCAATGTGTATCAAGAAATCAAAGTTTGCCGTCATTTTCTTGGTTGACAAACGAAGTGCTTGAGGATGGCTCTTAAGAAATTGACCGATTTCCTTCTCTGTCAGACCAAGACTGGCCATATGCATAGTTTTCTTTTCCAGACCTTCCATGCTATGATCTAAAACCACATCGATGGCTCGGACAAATGTTGCGGAACCTTCCAGAATGCCTAATTTATTTTTCACGTACTCCACTCTAGGTATCACCTGCTTTTCGAAATCTCTCCCCAAAAGCTGAGGCGCTATTCTCAAAGCCTTGCACAGATAGACCCTCGAGCCAAATAGGATTTCAAGAAGGAGGATTCTAGGAGCGAGACAATTGTCTAAGCTCAACGAAAGCAATCTGGGTGTGCGAGATACAATATGTGCTATGTCTTGTATAGCCAAGCCCATTTTTCTCAGGAACTCCATCTTCGGCTTCAACTGACTATCCACTTTGAGTGCAAGAATAGTTGGGCAATTAAGAATGACAGCCTTAAGCTTATTTTCAGTGAATCCAGAATCCTTCAGGAGATGAATAGCTTCTCTAGCAGTGTGGTCGGATTTAGTCCTCGACAAGGTTGGTTTTCTTCTCATGATAGTTGTCAGTTGAGAAGAAGAAAACCCACATTCTTTTGTTAAGAGATCTGAAATGACATTGGGTGTGAAACAAGACGATGACGATGGGAATGAGAATGATGGAGAATTCAGTTTGCTTGTTAGAGGGAGACATGACGAACATCTCCCTGAGAAAACTATGCATCTCCAAAACAAAACGAAAGACATGGTATTCAGTGGAAAACGAGATCCGCTTCACTGTAAATTGCAGAGGAAAATGATACGTGTATTACTGTGAATTACAATAGCAAGATGTGTTAAGCATTTAATCAAGGGTTTCTTCATTTTGGATTAGGGTTTACTGGCATACATATTCATAAAGATGACAAAAACGTTTTAACAAAATTTTCTTCATTCATATTTCTATAAATTAAAATAATAATTAAAAATCTATAAGTTTGGTCTGTTTTTTTTCAATATATTTGAAGGAAAATAGCTTCACTATTTATTTTTTTATTTTTTATTTTTTTTTATTTTTTAAATTATTTATTAAAACTATAGCATTCAATGTAATGTTCTGTTTCTATTAGTTGTTCAATTAGAACAGTGTATTTTTCAACAACTTTTTGTATTGATATAGTTGTCCAATGATAATACTTTAAAGTACCAAATCAATGTTAATTTAAATATGATTAATTACTTGTATATATGTTAATTTAATATTTAATATTTATTATTTAATATTTAATGTTTTACTATAATTAATGATTATATTAAGTTAATATTAAACTATCTTGTTAAGAGGACAAATGAATTTTTCATTTCCAAGTTGATATCCTAAGGCTTAATCTTTAGAACTTAGGTAGGAACTAGACGCTATGGGTCCTTATTTATTAAGTTCTTTTATGAGAGAAAGTACATATTTTCTAAGTAAATAGCCTAAAGAATATCAAAAATATGTAAATGAAGAGACTAATAATAATGTTCAACATATTGCAAATCATAAGTGTTAATAAGTTTCACAAATAAAGTAACTTTCTACATAGAATCATTGATTTTTCAATATGAAATCATTCATATAAAAATATGATGAATGTCCAATAGATCATAAGATTTAAGGTCATTGATACTTAAATAAATAGATGTAATGTTTTTAATATCTTGAATGACAAATATATATTTGAATTTTTTTATATAAAATATTTAAAATTTGTATTATTCAAGTGAAAATGAAAAATAGATCATAGAAAATTCAAAGATAAGCAATAATAAAAATGAACATAAAACTATAGTAAAAATTAACACAAAATTAGCAAACTTTAACATCTCATCTATTATAAATATTATCAAAATCATCACTAAAAAAATATGTCCTACAATTTATTATCAAAATCACTTGGTTACCATATAATAAAGAGAAGGAGAATCAATGTCAATATGATGAAGAGCCTAGAAGATTGGAGACAATGAGGAGTCCTTCAAAAGTTGGATAGAGAGGATAAGGACCACTAATACATTTGGCATCGAATTGCGACGGCTATGTGTCGCAATTACGACAGTCATGTGTCGCAAGTGCGACAGTAGTGACCGTCGCTCATTTTTAGTCTCAAATTACGACGCCCGTCATAACACGTCGCAATTACGACAGATATCCGTGGCTATACCGCCACTTTATTCTGGCTTCATCTGACCGTAATTCTTGTGGAATGCGTCGCAATTGCGACGTGTCCCAATGAAATTGCGACGGTATCTTGGCGTCGTCGCTACAGCAACCCCGTCGCAATCCCCTTGGCTGACGTCGTAATTGCGAGGAGTACCAATTCCATTGCGACGGGTGGTTGGAGTCGCCGCTACAGCAACCCCGTCGCGATCCCAGGGTTGACGTCGCAATTGCGACAGTAAATGAGTAAAATAAAAAAAAAAATTTATCCGTGGCTATACTGCCACTTTATTCTGGCTTCATCTTTCATAATGTTGTACTCCATAAAATTGGTTAGGCCTTAGGTGACTACATCTTTCATTGATGTCAAATGAATTAGTCAAGGATGAATGTCATTGGTATTTGTTACATTTATGTTCCCCTCTATTTCACGTCTTTGGAAGTTACAATAAATTTAATTACTTCTCTCATGTTATGT
>MU225818.1:1589108-1600150 GCA_018584345.1 Thuja plicata | reverse complement strand
GAATCTATCTCTGCTAACTTGTCACTATTTTCCTTTGTAAACTTTTCAAGCGTGCACATCTTTTGAACTAAGGTAATTGCCTCAGCAATCATTGGCTCTAATTGATCAGTTAGTTCAGAGAGCTTTAGCTTGTTCAATGTCACTTCTTGGCTGATTTTATCAATTAACTTGTATTGATACTTCTTCTCCGCTTGTTCTTCCATAGCTTGTTTTAATGCATCTATATTTTGGTCTGTGATTGCGTCGATAAGAACAACTATTTGTTCATTAACTGTAGCATTTTGCTCAAGTTTCACCTCAGGAACAAGTTGTTGTAGTATGTCTCTTGCTTTGTCAAGTGTCATTATTTCCCTATGTTCAACACTCCAAACTCTTGAAGTTTATCACTATCCAAAGTAGTAATATCCCAGTATGGGACTTCTATTACTTCATCCAATGTAACAGCCAAGATGTCTTTCTTCATTGCTTTCTTCTTCTTCTTCTTTGGTTGGGTGGCAGATTTATGTACTACCATTTGTAAAGCTTGAGATTGGGTGGATTTGGTAGGTGAGGGTCGAGAAGATGAAGTGTCCTTTTGTATATGTTCTGAGTCCATCGGCTGGTTTGGTGAAGACGTCTCCTCATTTGCCTTAGGTGTATCAACAGATATATCTTCTTTGAGTATTGTGCCTTCATCCTGCTTGACTCCTTCACTTTTATCTTTTCCGTCAACCTTTCTCAATGTATTATCAGCTTTGTTATCTGCCTCTTTGTTTTGTTCATTTGACACTTCTTGTTGGTTGTCGATTGCATCCTTCATTTATGTATCTGTATCCTTGTGAGTGTTGGATGCATCTTTGTTTTCATCGGTACCCATATCCTTGGGTATATTATCATCTTTCTTAGATGATTTAT
This sequence comes from Thuja plicata, assembly GCA_018584345.1. Taxonomy (NCBI): domain Eukaryota; kingdom Viridiplantae; phylum Streptophyta; class Pinopsida; order Cupressales; family Cupressaceae; genus Thuja; species Thuja plicata. The sequence continues at coordinate 1,599,256 of MU225818.1, read as the reverse complement.
CCTGACTTGATTGAATATCAATAGCATCTATTAATATATTCATGTTTGTCGGTGTATTGACTGTTGCAGTGTCAATAGTTGTATCATGTCCATCAATATTGCCCTTTGCAATATTTATGTCTTCATCCTTTTGTACTTCGATTGTAGGGTCTTGTCCTATAGTGGTATTGACAATGTTGTCTAACCATGATTCATTATTTATATCATCATCTAAGTTACCTTTTATCGTTAATTCTTCTTTGGTAACTTCTTCATCCTCTAAACTGATGTGGATGGGACTTGTTGGTACTTGATTTTCCTCACTGTCTTTAGGCCATTCTTCATCTATAATATCAACCGATTTTTGGCTGGTTATTTGTACTTCTTCACTGTTTAACTCAGCTGTTGATTTATCTGTTTTAGTGATAGTTTCCTTCTCATAACTACTCTCCTTAGCAGGATTGAGTATCTTGCTCCATTTATCATGAGCTTCTTGTTCCAGTTCTATAAAATTCTCTTCCAGAAATTTGTAGGCTCTCATCTTGGGTAAGAAATTTTCTCACATTTCTCTATTAATTCATTTATTTCTTCCCTTTTTGATTCAAGAGGCATAAGAGAGACAAGTACTCTTTATCTTATCCTCTTCTCTTCATGTAGTGCAAATGTGAACCTAGAAGATAGTCTAATCAACAGTTCTTGAGGTACATCACGTGTAGTGAACTGAAGTGGGACATAATAGTGTCTGCACATTTTGGCTATAATTGCATCTTCAATTTTGTTCTATTCTAATGAATCCCATCTCAACCATTTCCTAATCTTAGGATGTCCAATAAATGATGCTTCAGAAATGTACTTACATATTTCATCAATGTTTTCAGTAGTTGATGTTGCCTTTGTTGTTTCCTTTGCTTGTTTGATTGCAGTGTCAGGCTCATCCATAGCTGAGTCCTCTAAATCCTCATTTGTCTGAACAAATTTCCTCCTTTTGATAGGTTTCCTAACTGGTTGTTTTCCCTTTGGTGTGCCAGGTTTCCTCTTATATACCTTTCCTTTTACCATGGGAGAAGGATTTGCATCCTTTGTTGTCTGACTCCTTGTTCTTCACTTCTTAGGTGGAGGAGGAGGTGGTGAATCAGACTTTTCTTCCTCTGATTCATTTTTCTCTATTGTATCACCAATGAGTAGCTGGTCCTCGGTGAGTTCATACTTACCCTCTTGTTCCTCTTCACCTTCCTTTTCTTCTTCACCTTTAGAAGATATATGCAGGTTCTTTTTTAGATTCTTCACCATTCTGCCTGAATGTTTTACATCTTTCTTAATAACAAGATTTGTCTTAATATTTTGTTTGGCCTCTTCATAGGTGCCAAATATTAGTTGTTTATTGTCCACTGGCTCATTCAGTAGTGCCTCAATGCACTCCTTGACTAGTCCTGCCTTGATTTCATATTCTAATCGTGTAAGCCATGACTTCCTAGGTACTATTGCTTGTATGTATGTGAAGTCAGTATCTACCATGAAACATATGTTCTCTTTATGTTCCTCTATCAGATTTTTATGAATTCTTGTTCTGGATTGTAGCATTTCCTTAATGGTTTTGAAATACTCATGCATAACATTATCAAAATCTATTCCTAGTGAATCTATGAATTCACCTATCTGAATGGTTATGAGCCTGCTTGTGTCCCATACAACTTTTCCTATCGAAGGGAAGTATTCTTCAAAGTAAAAGAATATACATACCCACATTAAAAGAATTCTACTTGGAAATCTGTCAAGCAATCTCTCTCTGCTTCTCTTCTCAGCCTTCTTAGCTTAGATCATGCCAGTCAGTCAATTAACCATGCAAACCTTTTGCATCCACTGCATACTTAGCATACACATGAATAACCCCTTGAGGTTATCATATACCTCTTCATCTAGGTCAAATAAATCTTTTTCCGCTTAATCAAGATCGTAGATCTTAGGTTAGGTCAGATCCAACGGATCTTTCCAACATTACATTTAATTTATTTCTCCAATACAATCACCAAATAAATCTTGAATCCATGCGTAAATAATGGTTTCTCATGCATTTAATTAATGAGGACCAAAATTAAATATCCATAACAAACTTCACATATTCCAATAAAATCAATAATGTCGGCCAGAGATCTCAAATCTCATCAATTACCAAAATACTATTGCTTGGCCAACACTGTGTTCTTGCGCTTGGTCATCTCTGTATTCCTTGGCATTTCACTGTTGCTCGACCATCACTGGCTTTGCTCGGCATCAACTTTGCTTTGCTTGGCATCAACCTTACAGTGAACTGTCAGTGAAAGATAAACAACATATCACTCTACCAATGTGCCAAATGATCAAGTACCCTTGTGTTTACTCATAACTCAACTGTTTCCCTCGGTCTTCTTGTTACTTCAAATATTCAAATCAATAGATATGGTACTCAAACATATAGCAACAGTCTCACCAGTTGAGGTTTGACATCAATGACAAAACAACAGTTGTTTCCATTATAGCTTTCAAAACAATCTTTCCAACAATCTCCCTCTTTGGCATTGATGGCAACACTAAACAATAAAACAATAATTTTCAACCATAGTTACCATACAATCCAAAAAGTGCATGTGTTCCTTGTATGAACAAATTTTCATTAATGTCTTTAGCTTCATTTTGATTCTCATCTTGTAAAACTTTTCTCCCTCTGTGTCTGTGATTACACTGATGTCTTTCTATTTTTGTTCAACACTCTCTTTTCAGTAATTTCTCCCTTTTTCTCAATATTTCTTCCTCTATCTTTCTCAATAATTTATCCCTCTTTGACAACAATGCCAAAGACGTAGACATCTTCATCATGCATATTCTTCCATTCAAAACTCTGTATCATGTTGTTCCTATCATCTTGCCTATGACTGGTACTCTTATTCTATCCTTGTCTGTCTTTCACAACTTTAGGCAGCATCCTAAAGTGCGACTACATGTGCATCAATATGAAAAATATTCTGAATATGACATTTGATGCAACAGTACCATTCTAAACTAATTAGCCTTAGTTAGGGGAATCACCCCTAATTTACCTTGCAAATACTCATGAGCATCCTTGGGTAGTGCCTTTGTAAATATGTCTGCTAACTATTCCTTTGTGTTCACATACTCCAGTCTCACTTCCTGCTTCTGAACTAGCTCCCTCAAGTAATGATACTTGATAGCTATATGCTTTGTCTTAGAGTGCATTACAGGGTTCTTAGAAATATTAATGGCACTCATGTTATCACAATATATGACAACTGTTTCTATGATATCTTCTTTCATACCTTTCAGTAGTATTTTCAACCACACAATATTTGAGCAATTAACTATTGCTGCCACATACTTGGCTTCAGCTGTAGATTGTGAGGTGCAGTTCTGTTTCTTGCTTGTCCATGAAACTAATCATTCTCCCAAAATATAGGCTCCTCCTATTGTGCTTTTTCTATCATCAACATTTCCAGCCCAATCAGAATCAATATAAACTCTGAGTTCAAATTTATCATTCCTTTTGTAATATAGACCATATTCATTTGTTCTTTTTAAATATCTCAGAATCCCTTTTACTGTCATCATATGAGTTTCCTTGGGATTGGCAGAAAATATAGCAACAATTCCAACTGCTAATGCAATATTAGGTCTACTATGTACAACATATTGCAGTTTTCCAATCATTGATCTGTATAATGTTTGATTTACTTCTTTTGTCTCATCATTTTTGGTTAACTTTTGTCTAGTATCTATGGGTGTACTCACTGGTTTTGAATCTTCCATTCCATTTTTAGTATCTCTTTGACATATTTTGACTGAGTAATATAGATACCATTCTTCATTTGATATATTTGTAAACCAACAAATTTTTTTATCTCACCAAACATAGACATCTCAATTCAGTTTGCATCTCCTTTGCGAATGCTTGACATAACATATCTTGACCACAAAATATAATCTTATCAACAAACATTTCAGCTAATAAAGTACCTTTGCTTTGCTTTGTCTGTACATACAGATTGTTGTTGTCATTGGTTCTAGCAAATCCAATTTTCATCAGATAGTTGTGCAATCTTTCATACCATGCTCTAGGTGCTTGCTTCAGTCCATATAATGCTTTGTGTAATTTGTAAACCATATTTCTTTTGCTTAGATCAACAAATCCATCAACTTGTTCAATGTATACTTCTTCTTCTAATATACCATTTAGAAATGCCGACTTCACATCCATTTGATAGACTTTAAATCCTTTGCAGGCTGCATATGCAAGTAAAGTTATTACACCTTCCAATCTTGCAACTGGAGCGAATGTCTCTCCATATTCAATTCCTTCCTCTTGTGCATAACCCTTGCATACCAGTCTAGCTTTATTTCTTGTTACTTCTCCATGTTCATTCAACTTGTTTCTGAATACCCACTTAGTACCAATTACATTTTTATCATTCGGCCTCGGTACAAGTGTCCAAGTATTGTTCTTTTCAATTTGTACAATTTCTTCATTCATGGCTTGAACCCAATCTTCATTGTCTAATGCATCTTTTACTATTTTAGGCTCAAAATCACATAACAAGAAGGTATCTTCTCTCAATTTTCTTCTTGTCATGATTGCAGAATCCTTTGCTCCTATGATTTGATCAGGTTTGTGGTGCCTTCTAACATACTTCACCAAAGTAGGTTCTTTCTTTGTTTCAGATTGATCATTCATGTTCAATTCAGGTTGAAACTGTGACTTGACATGTCCATCAGATAGCTCGGCAGTCACCTCCTATTACCCGACAATTTCATTCTGTGTCTTGGTAGGGGCAGTCTGTTGCTCGGCAACTTCATTCTCAATTTCATTAGAATCTACCTCATCGGGATAGGCGAATGATTTGTAGCTTTCAGTTTCAGTCATGCTTTTAGCTTCATTTCTCTCTGCATATTCATCAATTCTAACATTTGCACTTTCCACAATTTTGTTAGTGTTAGAATTCAAACACTTGTATGCTTTACTTTTAGTCGAATATCCAAGAAATATGCCTTCCTCACCTTTAGCATCAAGTTTTCCATTTCTATTATCCTTCAGTATGAAACATCTACTTCCAAAGACTTTAAAGTAGCTTACACTAGGTGCATATCCATACCATAACTCATAAGGTGTAGCATTTGTACCTTTCTTGACTTGCACTTTGTTCAGGGTGTAGACTGTTGTACTTATAGCTTCTCTCCAATATTTCTATGCAACATTTTTCTCCATCATTAGTGTTATGGCACAATCCATGATAGATCAATTTCTTCTTTCAGCTATACCATTCTTTGGTGGAGTCCCGGGAGCAGACATCTGTCTTTTTATCCCTCTATCATTGCAAAACTTGTTAAACTAATTAAAATTAAACTCGCCTCCTCTATCAGATCTCAGAAATTTCAGACTCTTACTTGTCTCCTTTTCAACTTTTGCCAAGTACCACTTAAACAACTGAAATGCATCAGATTTTTCTTTGAGAAACATAACAGTCATCATTCTTGAGTAATCATTGACAAATAAGATGAAGTACTTGTCTCCCCAGTAACTTTTCTCACCAATAGGTCCACAAAGGTCAGTATGAACCAATTCCAAAATTTCATCAGAAGTATGAGTTTTTCTCTTAAAACTAGATTTAGTCATCTTTCCCAATTGACATTGCTTACACATTGCATTTTCAGGTTTCTTTAACTTAGGTAGCCCTCTAACCTTTTTCAATTTGCTTATGCTTACCAAGTTATCAAAGTTTACATGACATAACCTTTTATGCCATAACTAAGCATCACTAAATTGTGCAAACAAGCATGTCTCATCAGCTAAGTCTAGGTAAAACAAGTTACCTTTTGTCTTCTCACCACCTCCCACTAATTCTCCATTGGCATCCTAGATCTTTCCTTTCCTGTGATGGAATTCAACTCTATAACCAGAAGTATTCAGTTGTGAAACACTCAATAAGTTATACTTAAGATCATCAACCCAATATACATCATCACATCTGATTTTGTCAGTCAATTGAATTGATCCTTGCCCTTTGATATGACATGGTGCATCATTTCCAAACTTAACATAACCACCTTTAAACTGATCTAAGGTTTCAAATTTATCTTTATCACCGGGCATGTGATGTGAACAACCACTATCAATAATCCAATGATCACCTTTACTTATATAATAAATTAGTGCAATTTTCTCATCATCATCAGAATCACCTTTCATTGCAACATACACAACTTCTATATCATTTTCATTAGATTTATCGGATTCATTTTTAGAAGCTTCTTCAGCTATATAGCAGGATTTCTTACCTTTGTCTTTGTAATCCTTGTATTTCCTGAAGTCTCGATCATCCTTCCTGTCTTTATACTTTCTGTCCCTTCTTTCATCTTTGTCATTCTTATTAGGACATATTTCATCAATATGACCAACCTTGTTACATGAAAAATAGATAATAGGAAGTTTACCTTTAAATTTTCCTTTTCCTCTGGATAGTCTCCTTGCCATAAGTGCCTCAAGTTATTCTAGACCATCATCAGAAGTATCATTATCACTGTCCACACATTTCTTTCCTTTGTTTTATTTGTTGAGGACCATTTGGGACTTGAATGTAGATTCAATGGCTTGAGGAGTATAGTTGTCAAAATTTGACATCTCAAATGCAGTAAGTCTGCCTACCAAACTTTCCAAAGTCAAATTGTTGTTAGGAGTACATCTCAATTCCTGAATTATAGATACTCTAATAGCATAAACAAGAAGAAGTGTCTTCAATACCTTGCTCATGATGGTGTTATCATCAATGATTTCTTTAGCTCCTCTAATATCATTTACAACTTCCTTTATCCTACCATAATATGAACTATATTTTCTCCTTCTTGCATTTTCATTTCATCAAACTTACCTCTCAAGCTTTCAGATTTGGCTCTTAGCACATTTGTTTCACCTCCATAGATGGTTTCAAGGGCATCCCACATTTGTTTTGCGCTTGTATAGTCCTTTATGTCTTCAAACTCATGATAGTTCAAGGATGACGCAATCTCCAACATTGCTTGATTATGTTCTTGCTTTTCTCTTAACTGTGCAGCATTGAGAACTCCTGTAGGGGATACATATTCTTGATCAACATGATGCTTAGTAGAATCACCAACACCAGCAAAGTGAAATTTCATTAGACTTTTCCATGCAGGAAAGTTATCCCTATTCAACTTCGCTACCTCCCTTTTATATTTCTTGATCTTTTTCTCCAAGTACCTTTAAACGGTTTTCAAGAGAATGAAGCTCTAATACCAATTGTTATAATGAATTTAGAATAACTGAGAGGGGGGTGAATCAGTTATCCTCAGGTCTAGATGTGCCCATATAAAACTTTATACCAATTTGAACAATTCAGATATGCTTGGCAACAATAAAAAAAAGTGTGCAGTTTACTGTACTAATGAAATAAGCTTGCAGAAACTTAACAATAAAACACAACATAAACATTCACACATTTTGACACCATGATTTAACGTGGAAACCCAATATGGGAAAAACCACTAGTAACATGCTACCAAAATTTCACTTTTCTGAAGTGACCTCTGTTAGGAGCCAACCTTGTTAAAGGTTACAAAACACACTATCAAATGTGACCTGGTTAAAGGATTTAATCACCCTGTTAGGAGTGGCCTTGTTAGAGGACTTAGAACATTCCAATCTGAATGTCACCTTGCTCAAAGGATTTATACAATGACTGTTAGGTCAACCTGGTTAAAGGATTTGAACTAATACAATGGTTAGAAAGTAATCAGCAGGTGTGATCTGATACATACAACTTACTTTGCAAATCCAGATCCAATTCATTTCTAATGCTAATTCACTGAGTGGCCTCCATTCTTATTTCAAACTTTAGATCTGCTTGGAAATTCATCAAACAATCTCTCTCTACTTCTCTGCTCAGCCTTCTTTGCTTAGATCATGCTAGTCAGTCAATTAACCATGCAAACCTTTTGCATCCACTGCATACTCAACATACACATGAATATCCCCTTGAGGTTATCATATACCTCTTCATCTAGGTCAGATAAATCTTTTGCCGCTTAATCAAGATCATAGATCTTAGGTTAGGTCAGATCCAATGGATCTTTCCAACATTACATTTAATTTATTTCTCCAATACAATCACCAAATAAATCTTGAATCTATGCGTAAATAACAGTTTCTCGTGCATTTAATTAATAAGGACCAAAATTAAATATCCATAACAAACTTCACATATTCCAATAAAATCAATAATGTCGCCCAGAGATCTCAAATCTCATCAATTACTAAAATACTGTTGCTCAGCCAATACTGTGTTCTTGCGCTCAGTCATCTCTGTATTCCTTGACATTTCACTAGTGCTCGGCCATCACTGGCTTTTCTCGGCATCAACTTCACTTTGCTCGGCATCAACCTCACAGTGAATTGTCAGTGAAAGATAAACAACATATCACTTTTCCAATGTGCCAAAAGATCAAGTACCCTTGTGTTTACTCATAACTCAATTGTTTCCCTCGGTCTTCTTGTTACTTCAAATCTTCAAATCAATAGATATGGTACTCAAACATATAGCAATAGTCTCACCAGTTCAGGTTTGACATCAATGACAAAACAACAATTGTTTCCATTATAGCTTTCAAAACAATCTTTCCAATATTTTTCACATCAGAGGGACAAGAGAAATATCACCCGATATGGAAAACACACAAAGTTTTCCACCATGCACCTACGTGCTTAATATTTTGCACACCTTAGATTTAATCTAAGTTATTGATCTTGGCAATGATCAATGGAGTTTAAATCCCATAGGTAGGAAAATACAAAACATTTTTGCATCACAGAAAGAACAATATCACCTAATGCAAAAACACAACATTTTCGCATCAGAGACAAGAACAATATCATGTGATATGAAAACACACAACATTTTCTACCAGCAACCACCATGCCTCCAATGATTCCATGTACATTTGCGCATGGACACACTTTTTTCATGAAGGGACTGGGGATAAGCGGAATGCAGAAAACACAAAACATTTTTAAAACCCCACACATCCACACAAGTTTTTTTCTATTTTCTTGTCAAGAGGGAATGCGAGATGCAAAAAACACACGATGTTTTCACACTAGATAACAATTTCTTGTGCACCCGCATAAGCTTCTCATATTTTTGGCACTCTTCTGCGGGAATGCGGGGTGTCGAAAACACATAGTGTTTTTGTCAACCTATCAAAATAGTGTAGAAAATACAGTCCACTACCTGTGCCAAAAATATATTGCACTTAGCCCAAAAAGGTCTCTCATATCAGTTATCCATGTGGGCTAATGATGGCAAAAATGGCCAAAAGTTATGTAAAGAGCTACCAAAAAGAGAAAAGTATTATTCATACTTATTGTTGTAGGGTTGTGATAAAAGTTTATTGTTCACAATAGGTTAAGATATACATTGTGTTGTTAACACTAACCATTGCACAAATTTTTCATCAGTGGCACCCTTAATAGATGTTCCTTTAACCAAACCCTCCTTAGGTGTCTTGATTTGGAAGAGGCGCAAACTATATTATGCAAGGTACATGATAGTAAATGTATGATTTGTATGCAAAATAGATGTCTAACTACTCTAAATGAAATATTAACTGATCTAATTAATAAATCAATCTAAATGCAAACACAATGAAGATTACAAGTTTAAATGAAGCAAAACAATAAAGTTACCTTCACCTACCCATTGCAGCTTGTCTCCATTGCCCTCCTAGCTTTGATTTCTTGAATGTATGTTGAGCTCTCAGATTTGCAAATGAAGCTCTTTTGTCTAAGATGCTACCAAAGTGTGGAGATTGTATGAATGAATGTAAAATGGTCTAAAACCTTGATTATGCAAATGGATGATGGAATGCTTGTGAAAATGCTTGATTGCTTGGATGCTTGGATGCTTGAATGCTTGATCACTTGAATGCTTGAATGCTCACTGCTTGAATGCTTGATTCCCTATTAGCTATTTTCTCACAAAGGGACAATGATGCTCCTTTTATAGGATTTTGGAGGACCTAAGCCTAGGTGGCACAATCCTAGGGTGGAGAATGAAAGGTGGAAGATCCTAGGGTTGCTATTGACTTGGTTGAAGGGGTTGAGAGAAAGGGGG
>MU225818.1:1556682-1570870 GCA_018584345.1 Thuja plicata | reverse complement strand
TATTATTGATTCCTTGAAGAGTGAATCAACTAGGTTAACCCTCCTACAAGAAAAGGAAGAAGGATTGAAATCCTTGTATCATTGGTTTTTGTCATATTTAAGATTGTGATTTGAATGGTTAAATCCTATATATGATTATGCTTGGTCATTTACAAGGTATTTTATAAGTTGGTTCAAAAGAGATACATGACAAATCAATGTCCACATCAATAAATACTGTGTTAACATCCATTTTAAAAGGTAAAACCTACCTGAGCATATGTGGAGCTCAAAAATGAAGAAGGACCTTATCTAGTCCTTAGCAATTAGGCTTTCCTTGTCCCTGAATCAGTATTAAAGGGTATGGTGTTCAAGTAGTTATATCAAGCACTGTGATTCATACAAGAAAAATTCCTAACAGTTGGAAACATTGGGTGTAGACTTTGGAACGTAGATAGCCTTGGTTTGGGTGGTGTTAGGTTTAGATGGAACCCCTTGAAGAGTAACCTTGAACTAGGCTCGAGTTGTGACATTAGCCAGTTGACTCTTTTCTTTGATGGAAATCACATTGATAGGATTGAGAAGGATGACATTCAGAAATGTGATTTATATAGCTATAGGAGGTGGAATTGTAGTTTGCATGTTTATCACCTTTAGCATTGGAAGAGTTCCCTTTCTCATGTTCGGGAAGTGGATCTTTGAAAGCAATATGCGACTCGTTAGAAGTGTGTCCATCAACACTGATTTCTTCCCTGCCAATCAAATGTTGGATAGCATGCTTGAGTCTTTGATAGTTATTGGTTTTATGACCTTTGCCTCTATGAAATTCATAGTAATCATTGTCATTCCACCAAGAAGGCTTCACCTGAGGTTCAAAATCTCTAGTCTCAGGAAGCGCAATGAGTTTCTTCATGATTAACTTCCTTAATGCAGATTCCAGAGATTCCCCCAAAGGAGTAAAGGTTATTCTACGTGACATGAAGGGTGATTTTGAGGAACTGTTATTGGTATTCTGAGTGGCACCTATATTGCTATGAGTAGGTGGGGTGGGATTGGTTTTGCTTGCGATATTCAAGATAGGTTGTGTGGATTTAACATGACAATTATCGACAATCCCATCATTGACAATGTTCTTGTTCTTGTTCCAATATTTGGATTTATCATTATTGTTGTTGTTGGAATTTGAGCTTGAAGATCCAACATTGTCTTTGGAGTAGAGCTTAATTTCCCCCTTTCTAACCATAGCCTCCTTAATTTTCACACCATTTTCAATGAGCTTGTTGAAATTTGGAGGACATTGTAACTGTAACCTATAGCTCATCTCCTGTGTTAGGTTATGCACAAAGATATCCATTTTCTCTTGTTCAGGAATCGAGCGTGGATACTTGGCAAATAGCTACTGCCATCTTTGCAAAAAGGTGAGGAAAGGTTCTCCATTCTTTTGATGCGTATTGCATAGATCAAGCATTGTGACTTCATGTTTGATGTTATAGGAATAGTGAGTCACAAATTTGTTGATAAGTTCGTTGAAAGATTGTATACCCAGGGGTAGTTTGGAGAACCATTCCATGGCTTGTCCTCCTAAACTACATGTGAATAGTCGCATAAGATATGTATCATTGTGTGCGACTTCAATACATGCAGCACAAAACTCACGAATGTGGTCTTGTGGATCAAAATTCCCTTTATATTTATCAAGTTTTGGTACCTCAAAATGAGGAGGGAATGGAATCATAACTAAATTCTTGTCAAAAGGATAGGGACATATATCCTCCAAAGATTATTTCTTAGTGGATGTTCCCATTTGCATGTCACACATTTTTTGTTGTAGCAATTGGAGTTGTTGCATGACAAGATCCAAAGATGAAGAAGGTTTTTGGGTATCATTGAAAGTACTATGTTGTTTGTCCTCCTTTTTCCCATGAGTATGCATCTCTTGAGAGCTACTAGGTTTTTCTTGGGAACCACTAGGTTGTTCTTGATCATTTGTGTTTGGTGGTTCTACAAGATTTGTGACATCAAAACCACTAGGTAATTTTGCTCCTTGTTGAGCAAGCATGAGGAAGTACATTTCCTTTTCCATATCTAGGATTCTTTCCATGACACTAGAAAACTTGGAATCTTGCATAGCATCTTTGATTTCTTGATCGGTGGGTTCATGTTCTGATGAAAAGATTGGTGTTGTCTTGGACCAAGGGTTTTCTTCATTGGTTTCACCTCCTTCCATTGTATCTATGGATTTTGGATCAATGGTCTATTTAAGTTTCTGCGATCGAGTTTGAACCATAAACGATGAAAGATGAAAGTAGAGAAAGATGTGAAGATAGACAAGATAGGAGGAAATAGATGAAAAAGTGTTGAGCTGGATAAGGTAACTGTATAATCTAAGTTGATAGGAGATATAGAGCTCACTGTGATATGACAAAGAAGAACCCAAAGAGAGAGTGACCTAAGTAAGTTTTGATAAAGGATGATAGATCATAATATGATGAAAACTCACAAAAAGTCACAATCTAAAAATCAAGGTAGTATCTCAACACTTGGATGTATATTTGGAGGATTTAGGAATGTTTTAGAAAATATTGGATGAAAGCAAGAAGATGAAAAATGGTCAAACTAAAGATCAGAAAGTCTGTTAAGATTGAATATTTTTCCAGAATCACACTGAAGACAGAAATGGGTATCCAACAAGGTAATTTTGAAATCTTGAAGACCTGTGCAAGTACTCATTGTGATGAATGCGCAGGAACAAATGCGAAGGAAGTTTGAAAAAATGCGTAGAAATAATGGACAAATGCTCAAGATCTATTTTTTGGAGTTTTTGACAGTTTTTGCTTTGAAAATTTTAAATTTTTCTCGGTTTTTGGCAAATTGGAAATGCATACACACACACGCAAGACATAAATTATCTAATCTAAATCAGTATGAATGCACATACACGCTTACAAATCTTAAGGCTGGCAAGGATGATATCTACTAAATCCCCACTTGGATAATAAAATCCAGCCATGCAATTCAAAGTGGATAGCCTAGGAACTTGGAGGCATGGGCTCCTCCTTACAGTGCACTCACTTCTCTGGCACACCAAGTTCCAAATTCAATGGGTCATTACTTCCCAAAGAATCGCTATCTCTACCATGAACCGTGAGTAATGTGGGGTGTCTTCACAGGTTGGGCTACCCATTGCACCAGTAAATAAGAGGATTTGTGGCCACTAAACAAAAGCTTATAGTAAGGACATTCGTTCAGGTGGTTGTGATCAAGTCATCTTCCCAATTAAGGGGGCTCTCCTAATCCTTTCAAAGAAAGGTTTTCACCTTAACAAAGTAGGGACTTTAATTCACCACAAGGGTACTAGAGGAGATTTTGGTTGCCACAACAAATTCACACCTGTCCACTGTGAGACTAGTCACAATGGCATTTTTTGTATACCGGTTTGGATGGCCTTGGCTTTAGCCTATTACCGGTTGGGTTGTTCCTTGGGGTGAGTACCTCTTTTCCCACCAAAGACCGCCCTCTAAAGTTTATAACAGTTTCTCTTACACCCAAGGTCCATGAATGGCAAGGGGAGAGGATACATTGTTATAAACTGGGATTACAATTAAGCTATAAAGCAAGACATAAGAGATAGATTTCTAAGCTATAGAAGACACACGAAACTGAAAAGCATGTCGTATTTTAAAGCCCAAATGAGGATTATGGTTTATTTAGCAAAACCCTATGAACCTGCAAGAAAACCGTTAATAGTTTCAGATTGGGGTCTTCAGATTTTGACCTACAAAACAACTTAGAATCTACCAGAACCAACAAGAACTTGTCAGGATAGTTAGCGGAAACCAAATGAAGAGAAAAATAGAGTTCTACAGATGCAAAAATGGATGCGCAAAAATAATCAATAAATGCGCAGAAATAAAGAATTTAAAGTGCAGGAACAGTGAATGTGCAACAACAGTAAATAGATGCACCAGAGGATTGGATGAATGCACAGGATCGGTAAATGCACAAAAGAAGTGAATTAATGTGCAACAATCATGGATAAATGCATAGGAACGACCTGTAGAAATTTTCACATGGAAAAACTAGAAAAAGATGTCAATTTGTGGGGGTAGGCCCAATGGTGGGCACCAAAAATGTATGCAAAATAGATGTCTAACTACTCTAAATGAAATATTAACTGATCTAATTAATAAATCAATTTAAATGCAAACACAATGAAGATTACAAGCTTAAATGAAGCAAAACAATAAAGTTACCTTCACCTACCCATTGCAGCTTGTCTCGATTGCCCTCCTAGCTTTGATTTCTTGTTCATGTATGTTGAGCTCTCAGATTTCCAAATGAAGCTCTTTTTTACAAGATGCTACCAAAGTGTGGAGATTGTATGAATGAATGCAAAATGGTCTAAAACCTTGATTATGCAAATGGATGATGGAATGCTTGTGAAAATGCTTGATTGCTTGGATGCTTGGATGCTTGGATTCTTGGATGCTTGAATGCTTCATCACTTGAATGCTTGATTACCTATTAGCTATTTTCTCACAAAGGGAGAATGATACTCCTTTTATAGGATTTTGGAGGACCTAAGCCTAGGATTTTTTGGCTTCTACAGGCAAAATAGAGTATATAATTTACATAGTATAGAAAACACATAGTGTTATCGATGAGGTGTCAAAAACACACAATATTTTCCAAGCCTATCGAAACCAGTGCAAAAAACACAATGCTTCCACCTATGTGAAAAATATACTAAATTTATAGCCCATGAAAAGTCTCTAGAATCATATATATGTAGTGGGCTAATGGTGGAAAAAATAACCAACATTTTTGCTGACTCAAAGGGGATGCTTGCCTGCTAGGCATGTGATCAGTGGCCTTTGTCAATCCATTGGGCATGGAGTCAAAAATCCATTGGGTAATGGTTTACATTACGATTAGTATTATGGTAATTAGGATTACGATTACAATTAGGAATAGGATTCAAGATTTAGGACAAGATTAGTGTTATGGTTTACATCATGGCTAGTATTACCTTTAGAGTTATGATTTATGGTTTAGGATTAAAATTAGGGATTGAGGTTAGGCTTATGATTATAGTTAAAATTAGGGTTTTGGTTTAGGAAGACAATTTAAGATTAGGACTTGCTTAAGTCTATTTGACATGTGTTTGTTGTTTCCATTTAAAACATGATGTATTTTCCACATCAAAAATATACGAGTGAATTGTTGAGATATTGTTTTAAGTTTTTCCAATGAAAAACTCCTAAAAAGGAGAAAATCCTTACATAAAACAACAAATCCATGCAAGAAAGGATATCATGTTATAAAAGAAACAAGTGGAGAAAGGGATATTGGATCTTATCCCTAACTTTAACCCTTATCATAACCATAACCATAACCATAACCATAACCATAACCATAACCATAACCATAACCACAGCCATAACCATAACCCTAACCCTAACTATAACCTAAATTTGACCCTAACACTAGTCCTAATTAAAATACAAATGAAAACTATGACCCTAAGCATAATACTAACTATGATGTAAATTATTGTCCTAACCGTATTCTTAACTATTATCCTAACCATAATTCTAACGCTAACCCTAAACCAAATTTAGCACTAAGCTTAACTCAACTTAAAAATTAACTAAAGTAAACCCTAACCTAAAATCAAAGTGAACTAATAGCCATAAACCTAATTGAATACTAAATTAAATAGTAAGCTTGAAGAAAATTGAATCCATATCTCCAATTAAAATAAAACCTAACCCTATACTAAACCAAATTTAACCCAAACCCTACCCATAGCCAAACTGTAAACCTACGTCAACACTATACCAAATAAGGTTCAAAACAAGTGTTAGATTTTGATTAGGGTTAGGTTTCAAGTAGAGTTAAGTTAGAGTTATGGTTCTCGTGAGAGGAAGGATTAGTGCTTAATTTTATTTAATGTTAGGGTTTAATTTGGGTTTGGTATTAATTTTAGTTACAATTAGAGTAATATTAATTTAAGGTTAGGGTTATAGTTTAATTATGGTACATATTTCAATTACAATTAATAACAAGGATCTAGGGTTTGGGTTCAATTAGATTTATAATTTAATTAGGGTTAGGATATGAAGACAAATTGAACACTAAACCTAACATCATCACATCCACAACATCAAATTTCTTATCAAACTCTGCAACCATAACCTCAGTGTTATCGACGACTTTAGTGAGCATGCCTTTGTTATCTAATGAGGAATTCTATGATATCCAACCATTCATTTGAGATAACATAAAATTATTAGAAAAAATATATCCTATAAACCATGAACTAAGCTTTTGTAGGTTTGAAAAAACAATGTGTAATTAAACATGCAACTTCATATTTACAAACTTAGTTCATGGTTGGTAATATATACTTATTTTTTCTCATTGTGAAATTATCTCAAATTAAAAGTTTGATATCACAACTTTCCAAAAACCTTACCTTAACCATAATACTAATCCTAATCAAAACCTAACCTTAACCATATTACTAATCATGATGTAAACCATTACCCTAACTATAATCCTAACCATAGCCTAACCCTACGATCTTAACCCTAATCCTAATCAAAACCGTACAACCTAACCATAACACTAATCCTAAGTCCTAAACCCTATCCCTAATCCTAAACCATTATATAATAACCCTAATCCTAAACTATTTTCCTAACCCTAATCCTAACTGCTACCCTAAGCTTGATCTTGATTCTAACCCTAACCTAAAACCTTCTAATCTAAATACTATCTTAATCAAAACCCTAAACCAAACCCTAATAATAGCACTAATCCTAATCAAAAGCATAAACTAGGTGAACCCACAATAGTGGGTTATGCAACCACCTGGATTTAGTCTTCTCTGACCATAGACCCTATTTTTCCTAAGTGTGATCATACCCCCAATTATGTCCAAACGACCCTGTTACTGCTTGGCATAATTCCTTTGAAATCAATTTAATCTCCTAAGATGATCAAATCACTAAATTAATTACTTCTAGCCAAATCAAATAATCAATCAAAAACATGGCTAAAAGGATTAATTTACTAGGAATTAAATAAAGTCCTAAATCAATTGCTCACTTGCAAAGGAACCAATCCCCTAGCCTAATTAATTTAATTAAATTGGCTATAGTCCTTTGGTTATTAAAAAGCAATTAATTGTTTAAATAATCAATTTCCCTATTAATGAATGAATTAAATAAATTTTATTCATTTCATTAATATTCTTCTAAACCCCAACCTAACCTCCCTCAACCACTTTGATCCTGGGTTCAAACCTATCCCAACCCATTCACCCTTGCTAAACCTTCTTCTAATCCTAATTCTATCCTAACCCACCTCCTAATGATGTCGCATTCCATTAAGGTGTGATTAGGGACTCAACCCACTTGAGAAAGTCAACTTTCTCAAGCTTGACTCTAAACCCTCTCCATGCCTCTTAAGTGCTTACACTTAATGCATATGACCTCTCCATGCCTCTTAAATGCTTGCATTTAATGCATATTCCTCAAGCCCATGCTTCATTAATGCCCAAGGCATTAATGCGTCTTACACCTCATTAATGAGTTTTACAACTCCATTAATGCACCTTGTCCCCCCCTCTCTCTCTCCTAATTCTTCTATAAATAGGAGTTTTTGAGCACAAATAGACCCATAATTTTAGAGTTAAATGTATTGTTATGTTTAGATCATTTTGGAACTCATATTGCATCTTAGATCTAATACTAGGCATTGTTATTATCTTCATTTTTAGAATTAATATGCATGCTTCTTTGTCATTTAGACTAATTTGATTCAAATCTTTCATGCTAAGTCATATATGTCATTGATAGTAGCATAATTTGAGGGTTGTTATGTTGCTTATCATACTCTTCTTAGTTAGAAAGCAATAGGTTGATTTTAGTGCTTTATATACTCATCTAACCATGTTTTCCACTAATATAATGATCTATTGAAGTGTCGTGTTACAGATAATAGGTGCACATTTTAACACACATTTTTAGCGCCCACCGTGGATCCATTCATACATCAAAAACTCAATCCGTACACTACCCTTTAAAGAGTGTGTTGATGTTGATCTTGTCACCTACTATTCTTCCATATTGGGTCCTTACATTCCTTCTTTTCCTCTCATCTAGTCCATTGCATAAAATCTTGGCTTTCATCTTCCTTATTCTCCATTTCATACCTTTTTCATCACCCTATCAACATCTTTGAGCATACTTTCAGTATTCTTGGCCTGTAATAGCATATGTTTCAAAAGAGCACTATCCCAAGGGAAAGATACATAAGCTCCTCCTTAAAATCAGAAAAGACCAAAAAAAAAAAAAGAGTGCCTCGGTGAAAACCTGGTAAATAGGTGCCTTGGTAGTAAAAGTAAAGAGAAAAAGATTCATCCTATGGTGAAAACCACTTCTTGGGGCACCTTGGATAAGTACCGTGATGAAAAAATGGCAAATAGGCATTACGCGTAATTCCTCCTACTTGCACTGTTCACTTGGGGACAAGTTCCTTCCATGAAATCATATCCCTCATATCTTTCATCCATTTTCCATCTGGTGATCTTGACAAGGTTGGGACTATTCATGAACAAATTGTATATCTTACTCACTGGATCTTGTACGTTGCTCACAATCGTGATCTTGCTTATCCTAAGCCAACTACTCACTATACTGGCACTAATCCTATCAGTTGACCCCTTGGTCTTGATCAAAAGGAAGAACAAAATAAAATGAAAAACAAGTTCTAAAAGCTCTCTTGACATGTCCACTCTTTTGGGACTACATGATATCCTACATACGTTTCATGACATCAGGTCATTATCCTATCTAGCATTTAGCACCACTGTATGAGCCTGCAACAATCTAAGGGATTTGAGCTCAAAATGAATTCTATTTTTCATCCAAAATCCAAGTTAATTACATCATCTATATTATTGATATCCATGATTTCCGAAATCTCTGATCTATCAGGAACAAAACCGAACTCACATTTTAAACGTAATTAACTTGGTACTCTTGTGTTTTCTCAACACACACCTTCATTTCTTCACTTCTTCTAATCCATTCTTTCTTAATCTAACTGACCCCTGCAAGTGATACATCATTTTAAACAGAGGGATTTTATTCTTTTTCTTTCGATTTCGTTCCCAAGGGGGCATGATCACACTATTATCAATATGACCTACATGTATATATGTGTATATGCACACACACACACACATGTCATATATATGTATACATATGTCATATGTATACATATACATATATACATACATGTCATATGTATGTACATACATATGTCATATGTCATACATGTCATATACATCATAAGTATGTAGACATGTATGTCATACGTCATATGACATGTATATGTATGTATACATATGTCATATGTATGTATGTCTATGTATAAATACATGTATGTACATGTATACATATGTCATATGACATGTATGTATGTATGTACATGTCACATGCACATGTATATATGTCATATTGTACATGTGTACATACATATGTGTCATATGTATGTATGTTGTATATGTATACATATGTCACATGTATGTATTTCATGTATGTACGTATGTCATGTATGTACATGTCATAGTCATGTATGTATGTATGTACATATGTATGTCATGTATGTCATATGTATCATATGTATGTATGTATGTATGTATGTCATATGTATCATATGTACATGTCATGTATGTATGTATGTATGTACATGTCATGTATGTATGTATGTCATGTATGTCATGTACATGTATGTATGTATGTATGTATGTATGTCATGTATGTATGTATGTACATGTCATGTGTGTATGTATGTATGCCATGTATATATGTATGTCATGTCATGTATGTATGTATGTCATGTATGTCATATGTATCATATGTACATGTCATGTCATGTCATGTATGTATGTATGTATGTATGTCATGTATGTATGTGTGTACATGTCATGTATGTATCATATGTCACATGTATGTATGTATGTCATGTATGTCATATGTATCATATGTATACATGTACATGTCATATGTATCATGTATGTATGTATGTATGTATGTCATGTGTATATGTATGCATGTCATGTATACCATGTATGCATCTGTCACATATGTATGTCATGTACATGTATGTATGCATGTATGTCATGTATGTATGTATGTATGTATGTCATGTACATGTATACATATGTATGTACATGTATGTCACATGTCATGTATGTCACATGTCATGTATGTATGTCACGTGTATATGTCATGTCATGTATGTATGTCACATATACATACATACATGTACAAACATGTGTGTATATACATACATGTGCAATTGATTTTACTTTGAAATAATGTAGCGATGTACTTTCATTTTATTCATCAATTAAATTAGGAAAACATATATGTAGACTTCATTTGACAGTAAATAAAATCTTTCAGGTACATACATATACATACATCTATCAGACATATTATTACACATCACACATGACAGATGCACCGATTCCCCCTGAGGAACTATTTGCATGCACTAATAGAGAAATTGAAAGGTTGCAAGATTCTATAAATAATCCAACTAGCTCTACTGTCTATAAGAACACATGTCAATCCATACTTAATAGCTTGATTAATATTAGGGATGACATTCATGGCCCACACCCTATTCCCCAACTGTTATAGAGGCCATACTTGAGTGGAAGAGACAAGAGGTTGGCTCTGGTCTTTCTCTCAAGGAGGTACATGCTTTAGTGCCTAAAGCGACCCTAAAAAGGGAAGTTTTCCCATCTTATGTAGATGTACGGTATGTGAAGGGATATCAGGTTATGAGGTGTCAGGATCTTGCCATATCAGCATTGATATACCTATGATTTTTAGCTGCTCATGGTCGTTATCCAAATAACGACCAGATTCCATTGTACTTTGCACAACAAATTTATGCTGAGGTTCATTTAGGGATGGTAGTTAATTACACTAGTTTGTCAGCACATCTAGGACAAGGGTGTGGCAGACTTGGTGATAGAGATGCTTTTCATCGAGCAGATCGTGAGAGGCCATTACACAGAGCCATTGTTGGTCAGAGGGCACCTACAAAAGCTCCTTCGTTGGGTCCTATTGCAGATGATGTTATCCATAGCACCCAACTTCAAGGTGTGATTGATAGTGTGGGAGACATTGCAGTAGCTATTGCATCCATATCGAGCAATCAGGTTGGTCAGTACTTGATGTCTTGATGACACTCTAGATCATCAGGTGGAGCAACATCTAGCGCGACCGCACATGACATGTATACTACAATGGCGATCCCTTCATAGTCCAACCTAGAGGGACTTACAAGAGAGACGACACATGTCACATTGTCTAATTTGGCTGAGGATCTATTGGATGCTTATGCATTTATAGCAGTGGAGCATGATATCCCCATATCGAGTGTTAGAGCTCGTGTGGGTACTGTCAGATATGCCCAGCCACATCGTTCTCACCTAGACCGTGGCCATAGTGGCAGTGCTTGTGAGGATCCACCTACTAACCACTCTATTGTTGGAATTAATGGGAAGTAGTATTGAGAGGGGAGGGGTGAATCAGTACCTCTAAAACTTTTAACACCTTTCACAATTTATCATCAGCAATCATTCATTATTGTATTACCAACCATTACTATTGTTATTTCTTATGCATGTATTGTTCATTCATAAAATTTAATAGTTTGCAACATTCATAGAAATAATCACGAAAATATAAAACACATAACACAAGATATGGTATCGTAGAAAACTCCTGTTAGGAAGTAAAACTGTGGTGGGGATGGCACCCACAAAACTTCACTATCTGTAGAATGGAAGGGAGCCAGTTAAGGCTTACAATTTGATCACTTTTGATGATCTACCTTGTTAGGAGTATTAAGGTGGAGACCTGTTAAGATCTACTTTGTTAAGAGCTTTAGCAACACTGATTTAAGTGTGCACTCAGTTATGAGATATACAATAGGATGGTTAAGCCCACCTTTCTTGAAAGGATTTAATGTGTACTACACTTGTTAGAATGACTAAAAATGTTGACTTGACTATATGCAATCTACTATTGCTGATTACAGATCCAATAAAGCTCTTACAATAATAATATCACCTTAAGTGATTGATGAATACCTTTTCTCTGCTCGTCGGTAGCCTATGTTCTGTTCTGTTCTTGAAAATTAATTTAATTTTGTTTCTGTCCTTCTGTCTGAATTCTCTGTCTGGTCTTTAGATGCTCTCTATGGCTACTATCCTTTTTGAACAACTATTCTAAAATGGATTGAGCACCTATTTATACAATTATTTGACCTATCTTAGAATTCATGCATTACAATGTTAACTCTTAGATCCAAGATTTACAACTTGATCTTGATCTTTAGTTTGCATGTTTTAAATCAGTAAAAAAAATTAAAACAATAATTAATACATTGCTTCCTCCGCACATAATGGATTTAAAATCAAATCAAGAAGCTATAAATAAAACTTCAGTAATTTATCTGATGTGGAAAGTCAGATCCACTTTTTGCGGGATGTAACTGACTATCGGTTCTTGGTCATCAGTATTGAACTTGAAGTCTGTTAGGGCTCCTTAATTGAACTGTTCATCAGGTTCCTTGTATATGTCAGGTTCCTCTCTTTGTTGTTTCCTCAGGTAGCACTTGTTGTTACTCGTCAGGTAGCCTTTTAATTTTTTATCATCGGATAACACTTAACAGTGTTTGTCGGGTAACCTTGACATCCGTTAGTGTTGTGCCCTGTCTGTCGGTGTAGAGTAAACTGATGGTGCAAATCATGTTTTTCTCTGAGTATACTAATGGAAAAATATAATGCCTTCAATCTCCCCCTTTGACATTAGTATAAAAAAGTGATACGTGCATAATACTAAAGTGTTTTAGTATGTACACACCATGTTTATATCCTTGTCATCATATGACTCCCCCTTACTGTATGCATCGGTATAGTATATGTATATGTACATGTTTACTATTCATTCTCTGTTCTTCACTCTGTATGTACATATTATTTCCCCTTTCTTTTACTATACATATAATTCCTCCTTTTTTACTGAGGTGAATGAACATATCAATTTCCCCCTTTGTTTGATACTTATGAAAAAAATGTACAACTTATAATATGTCAAAATTGTGACAAAAACGTGCAACTTACAATGTGTCAAATATATTGGAATGTGTTGTCTTGACATCTTCTAGCATATTTTCCCATTTTTCTTTCAGCTGTTCTAGTGCCATGTGTTGTAGCTCTATCCTTGCATGCATATCATAAATCCTATCTACGACAAACATTTCAGGGGTGGCAATTAATGTGTTTGCCTCTGTCACATTCTGTTGCAGGAGTGTAAGTGTCAGTAATAGCTTAGCTTGGAGCTCATTTACCTCATCTCTGTACTTCATCTCTGTAAACTATATGTCTTGTCTCTATTTCCAAGCCTGTATGATTTGTTCATTGTGCAATTTAAGTTCTTCTTCAGTGTTGGTTAGATTTTGTGCACTGGACTTTGTAAGGAAACTCAGGTGCGAAAACAGCTTCCTACGCTAATCTCTATAGGAAAGTATTGTGCAAATTCTTTTAAACCCTTACAATTTTAGATTCGTTAACTAATTTAACTAAGATATTGCAACCACATACCATGCATATAGAAAAATAGAGAATGACACAATGATATACCCTGGGGAAAACCTTTCGGTAAAAAACCCCAGCACTCCAAAACCTGCACAATGTATTGAACAAAACTATTACAGCTTACAATACACTTACAATGCAAGTTCTTTCAGAAGATTTGAAAACCCTTGAAGAAAAATCACAGCAGCATAAAACGTTCCAACAATACACTCGCATCGCTCCTCTTCGCAACCCTAAAAAATGCTTATATCATGCGCTTCACTTTTTAGGGCTACTCCCAACGATAACCGTATTAGGGTTTTTACCATTCTCTGAGATTGGTAAAGAGTGTACAGTACTCAATTTTATCAGTTGCCACATGTCCTCACCTGTCATTGAATCTACCTGATATAGCTCTTACGTGTCATAGGAATCTGTCATAACCGTTTTAGCCATGATCTCCTTACACACAATTCAAGATGCCGACACATCAACATTATTTGCAAGTAATACATTTTACAAAACAAATAATAAGAA
>MU225818.1:1535498-1552828 GCA_018584345.1 Thuja plicata | reverse complement strand
CTGCTTGAGCTATAGTAGCTGGTCTTATAGCGCTTGAAGTCGCTTCCCATAGGTCACGATCTTCCAACATGTCTTCCATCTTGAGTTTCCACAACTCAAAATTAGTGCCATTAAATTTCTCCACCTCATTCTTCCATATGATGAACTTGCCATCTCAATCTGCAAATAAGATTCATAATGCTCTGCAAAAAACTCCCACTCAAACTTGAGATCATCTCAAAAAACCCTACCCAACAACTAGGATCAAAAGTTGATCAAGCTCTGATACCATTTGTAAGGAAACTCAGGTGCGGAAACAACTTCCTACGCTAATCTCTATAGGAAAGTAATGTGTAAATTCTTTTAAACCCTTACAATTTTAGATTCGTTAACTACTTTAACTAAGATATTGCAACTACATACCATGCATATAGAAAAATAGAGAATGACACAATGATATACCCTGGGAAAACCTTTCGGTAAAAAACCCCAGCACTCCAAAACCTGCACAATGTATTGATCAAAACTATTACAGCTTACAATACACTTGCAATGCAAGTTCTTTCAAAAGATTTGAAAACACTTGAAGACAAATCACAGCAGCATAAAACGTTCCAACAATACACTCGCATTGCTCCTCTTCGCAACCCTAAATAACGCTTATATCATGCGCTTCCCTTTTTAGGGCTACTCCCAACGATAACCGTATTAGGGTTTTTACCATTCTCCGAGATTGGTAAAGAGTGTACAGTACTCAATTTTATCAGTTGCCACATGTCCTCACCTGTCATTGATTCTACCTGAAATAGCTCTTACGTGTCATAGAAATCCATCATAACCATTTTAGCCATGATCTCCTTACACACAATTCAAGATGCCGACACATCAACATTATTTGCAAGTAATACATTTTACAAAACAAATAATAAGAATAGGAATTATTCAAGGTTGAGACACCTTATTCCTAACTGACTTAAGATCAACATCAATTTTTGCTATGTTGTCGGTATACTCCTGAGTGAGTTCATCTAAAGTGCACAATTTATGTATTATGGTAATAGCTTCTGATATAATTGGATCAATGGTACTTACCATTTCATATAGCTTAACCTTTTTCAATGCTACTTCCTGGCTTATTTTCTCGGCTAGCTTGAACTCATACATTTTTTCAAGTCTCTCTTCCATAACCTTCTCAGCATCAATATTCTGAGATGTTATTGCATCTATGAGTATTACCAATTGATCAAGCATTGGAGCTTTTTGATCAATATCTATGTCAGGTACAATCTGTTGAAGTATTCCTCTTGCTACTTCTAGTACCTTGGCCTCTTTTGCTGCTCTCTTTAGTTTGTCTTGAATGGCTTTCTGCTCACAAAGCTTGGCATACTTTGTCAATGTAGTTGGATCCAATGTTCATGGATCACAAACTGGAATCTCAATGATTTCATCCAAAGTTACTGGATTCTTATTCTTTCCTTTCTTCTTCTTTGAGATTGGAGGGGATGCAGATGTATGAATTACCATAGCTAGTTCATTTGTTCTCTCTGAAGTGGTTGGTGAAGGCCTTGTGGAAGATGCTTCTTGTGTCTTCTACTCGGGTGGCACCTGTCAATTTTGTGAAGATGTCTCTCCTTCAACCTTGGGTGTCTCTACAAACTTTTCTTTTGATTGTTTCTCCTTCTCATCTTGCTTTGCTTCTTCAACTTTCTCTATTTGTGTGTTCCCTTTTTCCTTTTGATCAGTAGTATTTTGCTGATCATCCATCGTAGCTTTCTTTGTAGTGGTATCTTTTGTTGTATTTGTGGTTTCAGTTTCTCCATCACCCTTTTCCTCGGGTGTGCTTGTTTCTTTTTCAATAGATCCATCATTTCCCTCTAGTATGTTTATTGCCTTCATTAAGACATGCATGTTACTTTGAGTTGTAGCTTGGGCTATGTCAATAGTGGTGTCCTGCTCGTTGGTTTGAGCATTGTCACCAATGACATCCTCATCTTTTTGTATCTCTTCTGCAGGGTCTGATTCAGTCAAGTCCATGACTGATGTGTCTTGACATGTATCATTAGAAATGTTGATACCTTTATCATATGAAGTTTTTAATTCTTCTTGTTGTTGATCCTTGAGTGTGATAAAGATGACATCATATTTCTTCTATGGATCTTTGTTTGAGTCATAGTTAGTGATATCTTGGATGATATCATCCATGACTGTGTCTATGGTTATAGGCTCATTATCACTTTCAGTATTGTACAGAGCAATGTGCTGAGGACTTGGATTATATGTCTCCTCTTCTCTATGAGGTGTGTTGGTGAGAAGCAATTATTTCTCACCACTTGTTGACTCTGTTGGTAGATCTAGAAGTTGTTTCCATTTATCTTCAGTCATATTATCCAGATCAATGAACTTTTTCTCTAGTACTTTGTATGCCCTTATTTTGGGTACAAATTTACTTGAGTATTTCTTTAATTTCTTCAACTTTGGATTCAGGAGGCATCAGTCTCACAAGTACCCTTTCCCTTGCTTCTCTTTTAGTTTGTAGGGTATATGACCATTGTTGGTATATCCTTTTACCTAGTTCCTTCAGTATTTGATTAACAAATTCTGCAGGTGCATATTTGTTCTTGATCATTGACTTTATAACTTCCTCTTGTATCTTATTCTTGTCCTCTGGGTTTAATGTATCCCATTGTCTAATTTTCTTGTCAGTCATTGTAGAATGTGTAGCAATGGTTTCAACAGCTTCATCAACTATTTGGGTCTTGTAGTTCTTCTTCACTACATCGGGTTCATCATCTTTAGTGTCCTCTATGTCAGATTTTGTCCTGACCATTCTTTTCCTCTTCTTTGTAGGTATTGTTTTGATAATTTGTTGTCTAGTTCTTTTGGCTGGCTGCTTCCTCATATAGGTCCTTACTTGACCTTTCTTAAGTGGTGTGGTATCGGTTGCAGTAGTTTGACTCCTTGTCCTTTGCTTCTTTGCAAGAAGTGGAGATGGAGGTGTATCAGATTTAGTCACCTCGTATCTGATTTATTTTCTTCTTGTTCTTCACTGATGGTTTCCTGTTCATCGGTATCCTCTGGTTGATCATGTTCTTCCTCTGTAACCAATAGAATCTTCTTGAGATTCTTAACCATTTTGTCCTTTTTGTTTACAGTTTTCTTTATTTCTAAGCCTTGTTTTATCCTTTGATTTGGCTTCTTCATATGTTCCAAACCTTGGTTTCTTGTTATCAATAGGCTCATTAATCAGTGCATCAATAGCATTAGTTGCCGGATCTATATTGATCTCATAATCTAGTGGTGCTAACCAAGCTTTTCTTGGTACAACTTGTTTGATATGGGTGAAGTCTGTGTCCACCATGAAACATATCTCATCTTTGTGTTTTTCAACTAGCTATTCAGGAATCCTACTTCTTTCCATCATCTTTTCCTTGAACTCAAGGAAGTATGTAGACATAAAAGATTCAAAATTATCCCCTAGGGACTTAATCATTTCACTAATCTGCTATGTTACCAGTTTGGTAGTGTCCCATACTACTTTTCCTACTAAAGGAAAGTATTCTTGAAAATAGAAAAAGATACACATGATAAGTGATCCAAACTTACATGTGTTGGTCTTTGTAGACCTGATTGTGTGCATATTTTCATCAAGTTGTTTTAACAGGATCTCACACAGATCCATCTAAATTCCCTTGGTTACTATTTTGTAAGCTATGCTTACTGATGTTGCAGAAATGTTGTTCAATTTGCTCGCTTGAATAATCTTGTACCCAATTACACATGCACCAAATTTGAGTTCTTCGTCGGTGATTGTATTTA
The DNA here is from genome assembly GCA_018584345.1 of Thuja plicata. Taxonomy (NCBI): domain Eukaryota; kingdom Viridiplantae; phylum Streptophyta; class Pinopsida; order Cupressales; family Cupressaceae; genus Thuja; species Thuja plicata. The sequence continues at coordinate 1,549,033 of MU225818.1, read as the reverse complement.
CTTTGAGACCTCTGTTGTTTGACTCTGCATTGGTGAGTTTTTTAACTTCTTTCATGGATGGATGTTTGTGTGCCCTAGGCTTGTCAGTTATTAGATAACCAATGATAGCATGAAGAACATTCTTGGTTATTTTTTTGGGTTGGTCTAACCACAACTTCTTGTCATGCTTTCTGCTTAAGACTAACCTTATCCAGTCCATTTTAAATTCCCTTAGGAAATATAGGGCATTAGTTAACCCTTTGACCTCTAAGTGTTTATGTTCTTCCTTTAGTTTCCCTTTGGCATCACAAAGCTTCCTATAAGCTTCATCCATTTCAAGACCACCTATCTCTGCGATCTTGCAGTGAATGTAAGACCTAACATCTTCTATGAGTAAAAACCTAGGTGGAATTTTTGAAAATGAGTCAGTTTCATTGGGTTTCAATGCAATTTCTGGGTAGATCTTATACTTTGGCTCAACACATGTACTATTCTTGATCAGCTTAACCACATTCCTCTTATGATTCTTGATCTTAGCGGTTCTTGAGGTAGTTTCCATTGTATATCAAGTTTTTAGGGTATTATAGAAATTAGGGCTTTCTATATAAAAACAATGACAAAGATCTTTTGGTTCCTTTGGTACTTACTTCAATTCACAATAGTGGTGAAAGATCTATTTGTTGTGTGCTAAATCAATCTGTGGATGCTTCTGCTCTCTGCACTTTAATCGCTTTGATTTTTCTCTACTTTCTCTTCAAATCACGGGTGAAAAATGAAGTCGTCTCATCAACTATTTATAGACTTTTTGACCAAGTCTTTGTAATAAATGCTCAATGACTCGTAGGGATATGAAGACGGGTCTCGTCGAGTAGAATTTTCAACATCGTTGGTGAAGACATGTTACTTCGGGTAGTTATTGACCATTTTTCTTTTATCAATGGATATCGGTATTGGTGTCATGATAACTATTAACTTTCCCTTTCTTACCGATGAGTGTCGGGTTATATTAGCAACTTAGTCACTTTGTATGTTAACCGACAATTTTTAGTAAGTGTAGAACAACTTATCTTATTTGTTCACTGATGATTTTCAACATGAGTATATCGACGAGATTACTATCTCAGAATTGTAACAAGTAATATAATATGCATCTTTATTCATGCAGATTTTGAATATGTATCAATTTTACAATGCAACTGATGCAAAATATGACTTGGTATAGTGTAGTTCCATACTTGTTCAGCTCAAGTGGGGTTGGTGATGTCACCAGATCCATTGGATGGGGTGTCACCATTTGCATTTCTTGGTCCAGCTTCATCGTTGATTGAGCCTTTTCTCCACATTTTGTCTCTGGCCCTCTTGATATCTTCAATGGTGTTTCCATTGGGATATGTGATTGTCTCTATCAATCGGTCTTTGCAATCTTTCTTGAGATGACCAACTTTATGACAATGTAAGCATGCAATTCTGGGGTTTGACCAGCCTCTAGACCTTTTGGTCCAAGCTCTCATGCAGTTTGCAGCAATGTGACCATTGATGACATGTAACTGATTGAATGTTTGATAATGCTAAGTTGAAGATAATACAAGTCATTAAATTAGTTAATGATTGTACTGTCATTGATGTCAACTTGATATCATCTATACGGTCATGTACATAATGCCAAAGACTTCAGAGAACCAAAGGAACAAAGGTTATACTTCTAGCAATACATAAAAGTCATGTATTCACTAAGTGACAAACAACACCGACGGAGTGCACACTGATGGATAGAGAAAAGATGGAAAGTCACAGTGATACCTGACGACCAGAAGAATAGTGTTGCCCGATGAAGCAGAACCACAGTGTTCCCGATGAGAAAAATCAAGGTTGGTCGATGAGTAAATTTCCAATGATGCCCGACGGATGGAGATCATGAAGCTAACTAGAGTATCACCGACGGAACTATCAGTTGTCACCGACGACTAACTACAGATTTGACTGACAGAACAAAGAGTTTAGAAAATGACAAAATATCTAGCTGGCAGAGCTACAAGAAAGACATAACTAGTTGTTTTCTTTGTTTTATTCGACCATAGTTAAGTGATTGATTTAAAGATGATTTGTACAATTGGAAAGAAGATTTCTACCGGAAAAATCAGGAGTTATGCTTTAATTCAGATTGGTTGGATTGTTTATCACACCAAGACTCAAGAATCAAGAAAATGAATATTGTGTCTATATAAGAGACAAGCCTAATCATTTTCATACAAGTCATTCATGCATGAAAAGGGGATTAAGGGGAGTGAATAGAAAGAAGATGTTGAAGAGAAACTGATGAAGAACAACTTCATACAGTCCTGATCAATCAAGTTGAAGGAGAGCTAAGGAATTCTACAGACACCGACGAACAGTGAGAACAACATCACAGAGCAAAAAGTGTGTAGCACAAAAGAATTGAATTGATACATTGATCAGAGAGGTAATGTACTTAAATAGATCTGAAAATTTGCAATTCAAAGTTGCATCATGAACAGGTCATAGTGTTTCAGTTTAACCATTGAAGCATCAAGTCTCTTGATAGAGAAGGACTTAACAGTCTTCTATATATTGAGGTATCTCTCAAGGAGTGCCAAAAAGGTTGATTCATGAAAGTAGCATTAGACTTTCCTAATACCTATTAACAGTATAAGAAGGAGGCTGATTCAAGGATGGTAGCAAGATTTGCCTAAAGCCTATTGGCAGTCTAAGAAGGAGGCCGATTCAAGGATGGTATCAAATAGATGCCTGATACTAAGTGACAACCTCTATGTATAAAATCCTCTAACAAGGTTGCACTTAATAGTGTGTTTGTAACCTTTAACAAGGTTGGCTCCTAACATGGCTCACTTTAGAAGAGTGAAAATTTGGGGTACCGGTCCCAGTGGTTTTTTTCCTTAACAGGGTTTCCACGTTAAAATCCATGTGTTATGTGTGTGTGATTTATTACTTTACTATTTTACATCTCACATAGTTAATTCTGGATTGATTGGTATACTCTGCTTATTTACTAAGTTTCGGTAAATAGTTATACTGCTAATCGGTAATCAAGGAGAATAAGGACAAACAAGGAAAAATGACAGACAATTAATCTTTATAAAGTATTTCATGGCATTCATCTTATAGGGACATAATAATCTGAGGTTTATAGATTGGTGGTTAAGTTTTTAAGGATAAATTTTTAGGCTACTGATTCACCCCCCTCTTAGTTATTACTAATAATTGGTATTAGAGCTTGTGTGCTTAGAAATGAAGGTATTGGTTGTAGTCCACTTATCAGGTATTGGTAATGATGTTACTTAATTCCTAGATACAAAATATGTGTTTCCAACAGGATCATTAACAGTAGATCAATTGAGGGAAAAGCATGAACACAACTGCATGGTTATAGAGCTTTCTTCCTCACTCTCTGATGTTGAATTTGAGGAAGTCAAGGATTGCAAAATGACAAAGAAAATGTGGGAAAAACTAAAGCTTGTACATGGAGGTGATACAAATGTTCTGAGAACCAAGGCAAAAAGTCTTAGAGGAAAATTTGATGATCTCAGAATGAAAGAAGGAGAAAACATCACACAGTACAACACAAGAATAAAAGAAGTAGTTAATGCTATACGAGGAGTTGGAGGTACACTTGAAGAGGAGATAGTGGTAAGTAAAATCTTAAGAACCTTATTGACTGTATATGCTATTAGAGTTTCTACTATTCAAGAAATGAGAGCAGTAGAAAACAATACAGTTACTCTTGATAGTTTAATTGGTAGACTGATTTTATTTGAGATGAATGACTTTGATAATATTGTCTTACCAAACTTAGAGTCTGCATTTAAGTCTTCTATGAGAATAATAAAATCAAGTCATAGACACACATCTAGAAGAGATAGTGAAAGTAAAAGTGAAGAAGAAGATGTAGATGAAATAGAAGCACTTATGGCTAGAATAATGCAGAGGCAAAGGTAAATACAAAGGCAAGTTACCACTTGTATGCTTTAATTGTAAAGAGATTGGACACTTTGCTGCAAGATGTCCTGACAGAAGAAAAGATGACACAGGTAATAACAAAACTTTTGAGAAGAAATCTGACAGAGGTGGTAAAAAATATTACAGAAGCTACCAACAATCAGAAAGAAGAGATACCCGAGACTACAAGGACAAAGGCAAGAAATCCAGCTACCTTGTTGCTTGCAAAGATGAAGATATTGACACCAAACCTGATGATGACATCAAGATGGTATTTGTGGTTGTGAAAGATGATTCAGATGAAGATGCAAGGTATGTAGAAACTATACTCATATCTAAGGTTAGCAAGAATGACATCTGGATTATAGATAGTGGCTGCACTCACCACATGACCGGTGACAAAGAAAAGTTTAACACTTTTGAGTATTATAATGGTGGAATAGTAAGAATGGGAAATGATACACCTTGTCCAGTTGAAGGTAAAGGAACTATAATGCTGAAAAACCTGATTAAAAGTGAAAATACTTATTGTGTAAAAGGATTGAATTATAATTTGTTGAGTGTTTCTTAGCTGAATAATTTAGGTCATAGAGTAGCATTTGAGAATAAGAAGGCAAAGATCTTCAATGAATCAGGAAGATTGATTGGTATCGGTGAACAAACGAAAGGTAACTTATTCTATCTGAATGATACTAACACCACTTGCTTAATGGCCATAAATGAAGACATATGGTTGTGGCACAAAAGATTGTGTCATGTAAATTTTGACAACATGATGAAAATAAGCAGAAGGAGAAATGTAAGAGGCTTACCGACAATGTCAAAGCCTGACAACATCATGTGCAAGAATTGTCAAAAAGGTAAATGAAAAAGTCTAGTTTCAAAAGTAAAACCCATACATCTGATGATATTCTAGAATTAGTCCATACTGATCTATGTGGACCAATGAGGACAAAGAGTTACTATGGAGATAGATATTTTATTCTCTTTGTTGATGATTACTCTAGAATGATGATAGTTATGTTTCTAAGAGAAAAATATGAAGCATTCAAGATGTTTAAATGGTATAAGGCTATGGTAGAGAAACAAAGTGGTAAGGATCTGAAATGCTTGAGATCAGATAGAGGAGGTGAGTTTATATCAGATGAATTCACTAATTTCTGTAATGAGCATGGTATAAAAATATAGGTTTCTGCACCAAGAACACCATAGCAGAATGGAATTGCTGAGAGAAGGACTAGATCCACAGTTGATTATGCGAGAAAACTGATGATAGAGAAAGGCATCACCCAAATATTCTAGAGGGAAGCTATCAGTACTGCTATCTACACATTAAATAGAGTACAATTGAAGAAGGACACAAAGAAGACACCCTATGAGCTATGGTATGGTAAAACACCCAATGTAAGTTACAAAATCTTTGGTAGTCAATGTTATGTCTTAAAGGATGATAGAAATGGAAAGCTTGATGCCAAAAGTGATGAAGGTATCTTTCTAGGGTATTCCACCAAGAGCAAAGCTTATAAATGTCTTATCAAGGCTTCTAACAAAATTGTTGAAAGTGCAAATGTAAAGATAGATGAATTTGAAAAAAAGAATGAACTGGAAAGCACAAAAGAACCAGAGGACTACAACAAGTTTGTATACTGTGAAGAACCTAACACTCTACCCAAGCAACAATGCTTAATTCTAAAATAATAGAATGTTGTAACCGATGGTCAGGCTGCAATTATCGACGGTCAATATGATGATCAAAATAATGTGCAAGGTGGTGAAGAAAAAAATGATGATCAAAATAATGTGCAAGGTGATGAAGAACAAAATGATGATCAAAATGATGATCAAGCTTATACACAAAGAGCTGTACCTATACTTTCCAGATATGTAAGAAGGAACCATCCAAAAATCTAGATCATAGGAGATAAGAAAGCTGGTACAAGAACAAGAAGTAAGTATTTAACTTTAAGTTGTTTAATTTGTGAGTTTGAGCCAAAATATGTCAATGCTGCACTTGATAATGAAGAATGGATAAGTTCTATGAATGATGAGATTGAGAAAATTGAGAAAAATAAGACATGGTCACTTGTGCCAAGACCGGATGACAAGAATGTCATTGGTACTAAATGGATATTCAAGAATAAGTTGAATGAGAATGGAGAAGTCACAAGAAACAAAGAAAGACTAGTATGCAAGGGGTATGCACAAGAGGAAGGTATATAATATGGAGAGACCTTTGCACCCATTGCTAGGCTCGAAGGTGTAAGAATGCTACTTGCTTATGCTGCATTCAAAGGATTCAAGATATACTAGATGGATGTCAAGTCAACATTCCTAAATAGAATACTTGAAGAAGAGGTATAGATTGAGAAAACAGAAGGGTTTATAGATCCAAACAAGATAAACATGGTATGTAGACTTCATAAAGCTTTGTATGGATTGAAACAAGCTCCTAGAGCCTGGTATGAACAACTTCATTCCTATCTAATAAGTATTGGATTTGTAAGGACTAGTGAAAATAGTAATCTTTATTTAAAGGAAGATACTGATGCTAACACTTTGATTGCTGAAATATTTGTTAATGACATCATATTTGGAGGCAATGATATGATATGCAAATCATTTTCTAATGAGATGAGAAAAGAATTTGAGATGTCTATGTTCGGAGAGATCAAGTTCTTTCTTGGTTTACATATTATGCAACAATGTGAAGGTATTTTCATTACATAGTCCAAATACATTAAAGAGGTCCTAAAAATATTCAAGATGGAAGATTCCAAACCAGTTGGAACATTGATGGCTACTAGATGTAAATTGATAAAAGAGGACAAGACACCAGAGGTAAATCAGACTTTGTACATATCAATGATAGGTAAACTCATGTATGTTGTCCATACTAGACCATATATTGCACATGCAGTAGGAATTGTTGCTAGATTTTTTGCTAATCCCAGGGAATCACATATGACTGCTATGAAAATAATTTTAAAATATCTGAAGAACATCAAGGAATTTGGCTTATGGTATAGAAGAGAAGGCAAATTTAAACTTAAGGTGTTTACCGATGCTGATTTGGCTGGAAATCTTGATGACCAGAAGAGCACAACTGGAGGAGCATTCTTTATGGGTGACACACTTGTCACATGGATTAGCAAGAAGCAAGGATGCATCTCTTAGTCTACTGCAGAAGCAGAGTATGTTGCTGCTATTGCAAATTTCTCAAATATTGCATGGATCAAACAATTATTGGAAGGTATGGATATGAAGATCGTAGAACCAGTGATTATCTATTAAGATAACACCAGTGCAATAAACATTTCCAAGAATCCAGTCATGCATGCTAAGACTAAATACATTTCTATCAAGTATCATTATTTGAGAGAACAAGTTCAAGGAAAGGAGGTGATACTTGAGTATGTGCAATCCAAAAAACAATTGGCCGATATCTTCACCAAGCCACTGCCCAAGGATACTTTTGAGTACTTGAGGAAGATACTAGGGGTCAAACCCTGTCTACCAGTCAGTAAAATGACTGAAGGCTGCATCAGCCTACATATTCTCAGAATATCATTCATGTTGATACAAGCAAAAAGATGAACTTCAAAGCTAAATCTATATACAACAGGTATATATCTGAACCGAGCACCAAAAAATATTGATGTATTGCTGATGGATAAGGGAAATTCAAGGAATATATTATAGATGGAGAGAAAAGATCATTTGACATTAATGTCAGATATCTGTAAGATATTTGTTTGGCATTGCTGTCAAAGGGAGAGAGATTATCCATATTATCACATTCTTCAGAAAAAGAAGAGAGATTATCCATTATCAGATTACTCCAACAAGGAGAGATCATATCCATATAGAGAGAGATTAATACAAAGGAAGAGTTGCTGACAAGAGAAAAATATATCAAAAGAGAAGAATAATCAAGGGAGAGATATTGACACAGGGAGAGGATACAACACATCATAAGAAGAAATACAGAGAGCTGCAAGAGTCAAATCTAAGCTAAAATAGAGCTTACCAGTGGTTAGGCATTTTTATCGGTTATCAGAACAAAATGATTGGTAGTTTGATGAATCTCAACTGTTGTATTTCATATTATATTAGAAATAGTATAGTGTGATAATATAGTGTGTTGCCATCAATGCCAAAGGGAGAGATTGATGACACTTAACTGATTGAATTTTTGATAATGTTAAGTTGAAGATAATGCAAGTCATTAAATTATTTAATAATTGTATTGTCATTGATGTCAACTTGATATCATCTGTATGATCATGTACATAATGCCAAAGACTTCAGAGAACCAAAGGAACAAAGGTTATGCTTATAGAAATACATAAAATTCATGTATTCACTAAGTGACAAACAACACCGATAGAGTGTACATCAACGAACAAAGCAAAGATGGAAAGTCATAGTGATACCCGATGACCAAACGAACAGTGTTGCCCAATGAAGCAGAACCAAAGTGTGCCCGACGAGAAAAATCAAGGTTGTTCGATGAGTAAATTTCTAATGATGCCCGATGGATGGAGATCACAAAGCCAACTAGAGTCTCACTGATGGAATTGTCAGTTGTCACTGATGACTAATTGCAGAGTTGACCGACATAACAAAGAGTTCAGAAAATGACAAAATATCTAGCTGGCAGAGCTAAAAGAAAGACTTAACTGGTTGTTTTCTTTATTTTATTCAACCAGAGTTAAGTGATTGATTTAAAGATGATTTGTACAGTTGGTAAGAAGATTTCTATGAGACAAAACATGAGTTATGCTTTAAATTAGATTGGCTGGATTGTTTATCACGCCAAGAATCAAGAATCAAGAAAATGAATATTATGTCTATATAAGAGACAAGCCTAATTCATTTCTATACGAGTCATTCACACATGAAAAGGGGATTAAGGGGAGTGAATAGAAAGAAGATGTTGAAGAGAAACTAATGAAGAACAACTTCATACAGTCCTGATCAATCAAGCTGATGGAGAGCTAAGGAATTCTGTAGACACCGATGAACAGTGAGCACAACATCACATAGCAAAAAGTGTGGAGCACAAAATAATTGAATTGATACATTGATCAGAGAGGTAATGTACTTAAATAGATCTAAAAATCTATAATTCAAAGTTGCATCATGAACAGGTCATAGTATTTTAGATTAACCATTGAAGCATCAAGTCTCTTAACAGAGCATGACTTAACAGTCTTCTATATATTGAGGTATCTCTCAAGGAGTGCCAAAAAGGTTGATTCATAAAAGTAGCATTAGACTTGCCCGATACCTATTGATAGTCTAAGAAGGAGGCTGATTCAAGGATGGTAGCAAGATTTTCCTAAAACCTATTGACAATCTAAGAAGGAGGTTGATTCAAGGATGGTAGAAAATAGATGCCCGATACTAAGTGATAATCTCTATGTATAAAATCCTCTAACAAGGTCGCACTTAACAATGTGTTTGTAACCTTTAATAGGGTTGGCTCCTAATAGGACTCACTTCAGAAGAGTGAAAATTTGGGGTACTGGTCCCAGTGATTTTTTACCTTAACAGGGTTTCCACGTTAAAATCCATGTGTTATGTGTGCATAATTTATTACTTTACTATTTTACATCTCACGTAGTTAATTATGGATTGATTGGTAAACTCTGCTTATTTTTTGAGTTTCGGTAAATAGTTATATTGCTTATCGGTAATCAAGGAGAATAAGGATAGACAAGGAAAACCGACAGATAGTTAATCTTTATAAAGTATTCTATGGCATGCATCTTGTAGGGACATAATAATCTGATATTTATAGATTGGTGGTTAAGTTTTTAAGGATAAATTTTGAGGCCACTGATTCACCCCCCCTCTCAGTTATTACTAACAACCATATGCACCACATGCTGTACAGTTTTTCCATGTATTGTAATCCCATGTATATTGATTACCTATTATTTTTGGTTGATAAGGGACTTCTTGATGTTTAGGCTTCCATGCTTGCCTTTTCTTTTTCCAGCATTCTTCTAATGTGTGCCCATTCATCTTTCATGTATGACAGTATTTGTCCATGTAGGTTTCCTTCTTTGGCTTTTCTATCTTGGTCGTGCATTCATAAGCCTTATGTCCTTTCTTGTTACATTTATAACATAATCCTATGAATGTAGATAAGGATTTAGGAATACCTTTCATTTTACCTCTACATACATTTGATGTGTGTCCTTGCTTTCCACAGTGCTTGCATGTCAGCTTTCTTGGTCTTGGATTTTCATAGACATTCTTTGGGTTAGCTTGATTTGATGATTCTCCATTTTCGGTAAAGCCTATATTGTTGTTGTTGTTGTTGAATCTTTGTTGTCCTTCAAGAAAGTCATCCATTCTTTTATTGCTTTCTTCAGCCTTTTTGATAATCTCATTATGTTGTTGCTAAATTTAACCTCATGTTTTAGCTTTTCATTCTCTTCTCTTAGTTCACCAATAATCTGTATTCTCTCAATGAGTTCCACATTTATTCTATTTGCTTCTTGACTCATAAGAATAATCTAATTTGTGAGATCATGGTGATGCTCAGCATGTCTTTGAATTTCCAATTCTTTTTCTTGTAGTTTCTCTATAATCTTCCTTCTGTCATCAATAACAAGTGTTCTCTCTGTTTCAGCTTGTCTGGCAGAACTCATTATATCAATCATTCTAACCATCTGGGCCTCTTGACCGATTTGCAACATCTTTATTTGCTTTATCAGATGTTGATTGATCTCCTTCAGATTTGTGATGTTCTCTTCTGATGTATCTGATGTTTTGCTCGTATTTGATCCTGAAGACTCAAAGAAATCTGGAATTTCTTATTCTTGATAATCTTTTTCATTACTCCAGGTAGCCATACCTTTCCTCTCATCCAACAGCTCTCTCATACTGATTCTTGCTTCTTTATACTGTTCATAGAACATCTGTATCTCAAGCTTTTTGTTCTCAATATTCTTATCAAGTTTGTACTTTTCCATTGTATGATCTTTACTCTTAAGCCTTTAAGCTTTCCAAGAAGAGACATAGCTCTGATACCAATTGTTGGAATTAATAGGAAGTAGTATTGAGAGGGGAGGGGTGAATCAATACCTCTAAAATTTTAAACACCTTTCACAATTTATCATTAGCAATCATTCATTACTGTATTACCAACCATTACTATTGTTCTTTCTTATGCATGTATTGTTCATTCATAAACTTTAATAGTTTGCAACATTCATAGAAACATTCATGAAAGTATAAAACACATAACACAAGATATGGTATCGCAAAAAACTCCAGTTAGGAAGTAAAAACTGCCGTGGGGATGACACCCACAAAACTTCACTATTTGTAGAATGGAAGGGAGCCGGTTAAGGCTTAAAATTTGATCGCTTCTAATGATCTACCCTCTTAGGAGTATTAAGGTGGAGACCTGTTAAGATATACTCTATTAAGAGCTTTAGAAACACTGATTTAAGTGTGCACTTAGTTATGAGATTTACAATAGGACGGTTAGCCCACCTTTCTTGAAAGGATTTCATATGTGTACTAAACTTGTTAGAATGAGTAAAAATGTTGACCTGACTGTATGAAATCTACTATGGCTGATTACAAATCCAATAAATCTCTTACAATAATAATATGACCTTAAGTGATTGATGAATACCTTTTCTCTGCTCATCGGTAGCCTCTGTTCTGTTCTTGAAAACTGATTTATTTATATTTTTGTCCTTTTGTCTGGTCTTTAGATGCTCTCCATGGCTACTATCCTTTTTGAACAATAACTATTCCAAAATGGATTGAGCACCTATTTATACAAGTATTTGACCTATCTTAGAATTCATGCATTACAATGTTAACTCTTAGATCCAAGATTTACAACTTGATCTTGATCTTTAGTTTGCATGTTTTAAATCAGTAAAACTAATTAAAACAATAATAAATACATTGCTTCCTCTACACATAATGGATTTAAAATTAAATTAAGAAGCTATAAATACAACTTTAGTGATTTATCTGACGCGGAAAGTCAGATCCACTTTTTGCGGGATGTAACTGACTGTCAGTTCTTGGTCGTTGGTTTTGAACTTGAAGTCTATTGGCACTCCTTAATTGAACTATTTTTCGGGTTCCCTGTATCTATCAGGTTCCTCTCTTTTCTATTTCATCAGGTAGCACTTGTTGTTACTTGTGGGTATCCTTTTACCTTTTTGTCATCAAATAACACTTAACAATGTTTGTCGGGTAGCCTTGGCATCGGTTAGTGTTGTGCCTCGTTTGTCAGTGTAGAGTAAACCGATGGTGCAGATCATGTTTTTCTCTAAGTATTATAATGGAAAAATATAATGCCTTCATCTATTGCTACAGAGGGAGAGGCACAATGTACAGACCCTTCAGTCAGTGCAGGGCACTAGTTCTCTGATGTTGGCCTTGAGGATGTTGACTTCAGCATGGCCACTATAGGTTACCTAGATTTGCTGACACATGATGATACGAATTCCATGCCATCTTTTTTGGTTAGTCTGCTGCATTCATCATTAGAGAGACATGTGCAGTCTACTCTTGTTGCAGATGCACAGTTGAGCTTGGACCAAACGCAACAAAATCTTGATATCTTGGTTGATAGGATTGAGGCTAGGGAGTCTGAGTACTATGAGGTGCCACCATCTACACAGGTATAAATTATCAGATTATATATATATATATATATTGTTACTTGATTAAAGTTATTTAAATTTGCAATATTTCATCTAGATGTATTTAAATTTACTTTTTTCTCTACCATGATATGCCTCTTGTTACTCCTACTTTGAGCACTGATCATGTATGTCTTCGGGACTCACTCAGTGATGACATCAGTAGTGGACAGGTGAGTTTTTAATTATTGATGTTTTCTTGTTTAATATAACACTTTATAAGATGTGTGTGTGTGTGTGTGTGTGTGTGTGTGTGTGTGTGTGTATCTCTGTAGGGATCTGCACATCCTTCACAGCATGATAGTCACTCTAGGCATGACCGCTTAGTGAGGAGTCCTCATGATGAGTCCTAGGCACTTTCATATTTTATCTAGACATATTACATACATACATATTTGTGATGTTATAGTATTTCATTTATAGACTCTAGAATCGATTGACATATGTATTGTACACTTTGATTTATGTTTGACACATGTTTCATGCTTACAGTACTTGATCTCTATGTTTTATGTTTACATACTTGATCTCTATATGATTGATCTTTACATGCTTGATCTCTATGATTGATGTTTCATGCACGTATATATGTGAACTATATACTTTCACTCTATACATGTGTACTCTATGATTCATTGATCTTAAACATGTATGTATGTGAACTAGATATATGTGTACTTGATCTTAATGTTTTACGTTAACATACTTGATCTATGATTAATCTTTAAATACTTTCAATCTATGATTGATGTTTCATGTGTACATGTATGTGTTATATACTTTCATAGATATACTTTCACTCTAGATATAGTTCAAGTGACCTATACTTTTGTTGATTAAATGTACTTGACCTATGATATAAATGATGATGTCTAGTTCATGCTTATATATATA
>MU225818.1:1520987-1533216 GCA_018584345.1 Thuja plicata | reverse complement strand
ATGCTATAATGCCTACTTCAGCTAATCCTTCCCCATCTCTTCCCAAGTCTTCCATACAATTCCAACATGCTTCCTTGTCCTTAGAAGTGGCTCCATGTCAAGAGGACTCTAAAAATGATAAAGAAAAAAACATAAAGAAAGATCAAGATCAAGAAACCTTCATGTCATCCAATCCTTTTCATGATGTCTCTTATCTGCATCATGGTTCTTTTGATCCCTTACGCCCTTTCTCGTTCATTCCACCATGTCTTAAGTCTTCTCCTAAGCAAGATCAAGCCACTACTTACACCATTAAGCTTATTGACAACCAAAATAACCTTACCCCACTTACACTTTCCAAAGATGATACTTACATTAAGGTTATTAAAAATGGTGTTGTTACTTCCAATGTTAAGCCTATTAAAAATCAAGAGGAACATTATGCACTTATGCTATCCAAAGATCCTTGTCAAGATCAAAGTCTTCCATCTTCTTGTTCTACCACTCCATGTGCGCTTCCACTTTCTACTCTTCCTAAGTCTTTCCAAGCTTCAAACAATCCTATCAAAGAAGGTGCTCCTATTCAAGATTTTCACGATCCTATTGAAAATCCTAATGCTCACTCTAAAGATGCTGATGTCCTTGGTTGTCATATACACATTGATGTACTTATTGATTATCCTTTTGCATCTTCCACGTCCATCCTTGGACCTCCTCCACCAATACTAAGGGCTTCACATTTTCCTTCCATCTTGGGTCCTTATGTCCCTTCACTTTCCCCTCCTAACTCTTCTAATTCGTCATCCATCTTGGGTCCTTATGTCCCTTCACTTTCCCCTCCTAAACCTCCTAATTCATCATCCATCTTGGGTCCTTACATCCCTTCATTTCCTATCTTTCCTCAAGATCAACATATATACATACCCTTGAATCCTTTTCATCCATCCACCCATCTAAACCAGTCATATTCTTCTTCTTCCTCCACAAGTCCCAAGTCTTTTGGAAGAAACTTGAATGTTCAATACAAGAAAAAGAGGCAACACAAAATACATCCAAAAAATAAGATTGCCATGTCTCCTCTAATCAACATGGGTGCATAAAGTCAAAAGAGATATCTAAGAAGAAAACTACAAGACAAGTATGGGTTCCAAAATCCATCATTGAAGATATTCTCTCTAAATAATCAAAAAGAAATGAAAAGCCTATGACTATATAGATTCCAAAGTCTCTCTTGAAAGAGTTTCATTTTGAGCAACAAGTGAAGTTGACATTCAAGCTTCCAAAGGCTTCCACTTCATCTTCTTCCAAAAAAATTCTTTCATTCTATGCGCCTAAACCACAACCTCTGTTACCCATTCACCATATTCCTTCATGTATTTCTTCATTCACATTTCCTCCATCCTATTGCCACCCTTCAAGGTGTGTATTAATGTTGATCTTGCCTTCCTTTCTGTCTACCCTTTCACAATCATTTCATTCAATATTATTCTACCTTCTATCCCTTTTCCTCATTTGTCTATTCCTCCTATCTTCCAACCTCACTCGCTTTGCATAAAACCTTATCCTCCATTTTCCTTTTTCATCTTCCTTTCCCTATCAACATCTTTGAGCATATTATTTTGGATCCTTGGCATATCATGGTTTATCTTTTCAAGGAGCATTATCTAAAAAGCTTGTCTTCTTCCAAAAAATTCAAAAGAAAAAGGAAAAAAAAAATTTAAAGAGAAATAATTTCATCCTATGGCAAAAACCACTCCCTTGTGGCACCTTAGATAAGTACCATGATGAAAACCTGGCAATCAGGCATCATGCGTAATTCTTCTACATCTTTCATCCATTCCATATTCTCTCTTTGATCTTGACAATGTTGACCTATACACAAACATTTGGGCTATCTTGTGAGCTATCTTACGATGATCTTTCTTTCATTCCTTTCATGTTTAGCCTTCATGTCTATCTTCCTCCATTCATTTTTTCCTATCGCTACCGTTTTCCCCTTTGGTCCCTAGCTTGGGTACTCTTGAGGAGTTTGCCTTTGAGGATTTCTTCCCTTCATTTTCCTTCATTTTCCTTGTCTTCCATCTCTTCCACCAACTTGCTAATCCCTCCTGTCCTCCACCTTGCTAAAACATTGGGACTGCGTGATGTGATCTTGCTTGAGAGTTTGATGCCCATTCTATCTGGGGGCATCCTTTGTACATAATTATTGATCCCGAAAAAATCTAAAAAAATGATATATTATCAAAAATGCTAAAAATCAGAAAATGTCCTAAAAAATGATCATCTTAGTGAAAACCTAGCAATAGGCACTTTGATGTATCTCCTAAAAAAATTTATATATTCCAAAAAAATCAAAAAAATTCAAAAAATTTAAAAATTCAAAAATATAGAAAAAGTGCCTTGGTGAAAACCTGAAAACAGGCGCCTTGGTAGCAAAAATTCAAAAAAATTATAAAAAGTCCTAAAAAAAAGAAGAAAAAATGAAAAAAATGAAAAAATGAAAGAGAAAAAAATTGTAATCCAAGTGGTGAAAACCTAGAAACGGGCGCTACTTGAGGCCTTTGCACCCCTATTTCTTAGTGCGTGTCCGTGACACTTAGCCTTTCTCCATCATTCCTTGTCCTTGTTGCCTTGGTCTAGAATTGGTCTTTATCTTTGCCTAGGGACATACCTGTTTTAGCTTTGGTCTATTGGATGCGTTTGTCTTTAAGACATCTCACAAATGGTGTTTTTTAACACCGCCCCAACTGTATTTTTCAATACAACCCTTGACATTGAGTATTTTTAAACACTTATCAGTTTGGTCTTACCCCATTTTGTCATGTGGTCTTACCTACTTGCAAGCATTCAATCCTTATCCTCGGAACTCAGTATCAGTTAACACACTTAAACTTTTAAACGCAACACTAAATGCTTGAGCTATGTCATGATCTTTTCTTTGTGTGCTAACTGTTATTGATTTTCGTTGAGTGTCCTTGTCTAATAAGTTTCTCTGTGATGCATAGCTAGAGGACTTGGGGCATGGGGCATGTGTTAGTAATAACTGAGAGGGGGGGGGGGTGAATTAGTGGCCTTAAATAATTTATCCTTTTAAACCTTAATCCACCAATTAATACACCTCAGATTATTAAGTCCCTACAAGATGTATGCCTTTGAAATACTTGAAACAAATGACTGTCTGTTGGTTTACCTTGTCTGTCCTTATTCTCCTTGATTACCGATAGACAATAAAACTTATTAACTGATACTTAGTAAATATGCAGAGTATACCAATCAATCCATAAATGCATATGTGAAATATAAAACAATAAAGTAATAAACCATACACACATAACACAAAGATTTTAACGTGGAAACCCTGTTAAGGGAAAAACCACTAGGACCAGTACCCCAAATTTTCACTCTTCTTAAGTGAGCCCTGTTAGGAGCCAACTCTGTTAAAGGTTACAAACACAATGTTAAGTGCGACCTTGTTAGAGGATTTTTATACATAGGTTGTCACTAAGTATCTGGCATCTACGCTACCATCCTTGAATTAGCCTCTAGACTGTCAATCGGCTTTATGCTAATCTTACTACCATCCTTGAATCAGCCTCCTTCTTAGACTATCAATAGGCTTTAGGTAAGACTGATGCTACTATCATGAATCAACCTTTTTGGAATCTGTTAGGATATACCTCAATTATAGAAGATAGTTAAGTCCTGCTATGTTAAGAGACTTAATGCTTCAATGGTTAAACTAAAACACAATGACCTATTTCTAATGCAAATTTGAATTACAGATATTCAGATCTATTTATGTACTTTACCTCTCTGATCAATGTATCAATTCAATTTCTTTGTACTTCACTCTTTCTGCTTTGTGATGTTGTGCTTCACTATTCGTCGGTGTCTGCAGAATTTTTTAGCTCTCCCTTAGCTTGATTGATTAGGACTGCATGAAGTTTATCCTTCATCAATTTTTCTTTAGTATCTTCTCTCAATTCACTCCCCCGTATCTGAGTGCATATGGAAATGAATTATGATTGTCTCTTATATAGACATGATTTTCCATGATTCTGGATTCTTGACTCTTGGTGTGAAAAACAATCCAGCCAATTTGATTTACAGCTTTAACTCTTGATTTATCTCGTAGTTATCTTCTTGCCAACTGTATAAATCATCTTTAAATCACTTACTTAACTATGGTCAAATAAAACAAATAAAACTAGTTAAGTCTATCTTTAAGCTCTACCAGCTAGATATTTTGTCATTTTTTGATCTCTCTGTTTTGTCAGTCAATTCTACAGTTCATCGTCGGTGACAACTACTAGTTTTGTCAGTGCAACTTTAGTTAGCTTCAGGATCTCCATCCGTCAGGCATCATTGGATCTTGCTCGTCGAGCAACACTATTTTCAACTCGTTGGGAATCCTGTGATTTTGCTTCATCAGGCAACACTGTCTTCTGCTCATCGGACATCATTGTGACTTTATCTTTGTCTTTACCAATGGTGTGCACTTTGCCGGTGTAATCTATCACTTGGTGAATACTTGAATTTTATGCATTACTAAAAGCATAATCATTGTTCCATTGATTTTTTGAAGTCTTTGGCATTATGTGTATGACCATATAGATGATATCAAGTTGACATCAATGAAAATACAAACCATTAACTAATTTAATGTCTTGCATCATCTTCAACTTAACATTATCAAACATTCAAATGGTTACATGTCATCAATCTCTCCCTTTGGCATTAATGGCAACCTACTATATTATCAAACTATACTATTTCTAATACAACATGAAATACAGTTGTTGAGATTCATTAAATTACCAAACAGTTTGTTTTGATAACCAAAAAAAAATGCCTGACCGCTAGTAAGCTCTGAGTAAGCTTAGATTTGATTCTTACAGCTTTCTCTGTTTCTTCTTCTGATGTGTTGTGACCTCTGTTGGTGTCAATTTCTCTCTCTTCTTGTTTGATGTCTCTGTCTTGTATTTGCAACTTTTATATAAATACTCTCCCTAAGGATATGATCTCTCCCTATTTGGAGTAATCTGATAATGAATAGTTTCTGATGATAATATGAAATACATTCTCTCCCTTTGACATTAATGCCAAACAAATATTTTCACAAATATCTAACATTCTTTCAAATAATTTCTTTTATCCATAATATATTCCTTTAATTTTCCCTTATCCATCATCAATATAACAATTTGCTTTGGTGCTTGGTTCTGATATATACCTGTCTATATATAGATGTAGCTTTGAAGTTCAGCTTCTGCTTGCATCAATCATGAATGATATTCTGATAATATATGGATGATGCAACTTTTAGTCCTTTTACTGACTGCTGGACATGGGTTTGACCCCTAGTCTTTTCCTCAGGTACTCAAATGTATCCTTGGGCAGTGGCTTGGTGAAGATATCAGCCAATTGTTCTTTTGATTGTACATATTCAAGTATATATCACTTCTTTTTCTTGAACTTGTTCTCTCAAATAATGATACTTGATGGCAATGTGTTTAGTCTTTGCATGCATGATTGGATTCTTGGAAATATTTATTGCATTGGTGTTATCACAATAAATAATCATTGGTTCTAAAATTGGAGATAGTATGGAGCGGAGGAGGAGGGATGACCTAGGGTTTTGAATTGGGTTCTCTGTAGGTAGGAGGGAGGCCTTCAATAGGTGTGGCCCATGATGAC
The DNA here is from genome assembly GCA_018584345.1 of Thuja plicata. Lineage (NCBI taxonomy): Eukaryota > Viridiplantae > Streptophyta > Pinopsida > Cupressales > Cupressaceae > Thuja > Thuja plicata. The sequence goes on along the minus strand of MU225818.1, from coordinate 1,527,540 downwards.
CATGGTTTCCTCCAGCTAGACATCCGGCCCAAGGCTTTCATGGTGTGGACAGGGGTTACAAGGACAAGCTGCAGGAGGGCCCACCCAAATGAAGCTCTGAGAACTTTTCTTTGGGTCATTCTGACGGGGTCAGAAAATCATCAGAATAGATTTGGCATCCCAAGGTTGATGCAAAGTCTTAGATGAAATCACTTACCAAAGAAAAACCAGGCACCACTAATAACCGGTCGATTAGTGTTCGCGTGGACTTAGATTCTTGGAGGGAATCTATCCAAATGCTAAAGGAAAGGTCTTTTTTCATGAAATGGGGTGGGGGATGGCCGGTGTACCCTAAAATCAGAAACTAGGTTACAACCAAGTGGGGACCCCTTTTTGAGGTCAAAACCCTGCCGAGTGGGTTCTTTCTGATCATAGCCGACTCAGAGATCAAAAAAACTAGAGTGATGTTTAATGGACCATTTATGATGGGAGGCATTGGCTTTTATATCAAAGATTGGATACCAAATTTCAACCCCAAGTAGGCAATGATAGAGGAAGTTCTAATTTGGATCCGACTCCACAACCTCCCCCATGAATACTGGCATGCTGAATTTTTCAAGAAGATTGGTGATAGCCTGGGTACCTTTATTTAAGTAGATGAAACGGTGGACAAAAAGGACTTTTGCATGTATGTGAGAATTTGTATCATGTGGAAACCCCATCCACTCTTGCCACATGTAGTTGAAATCTGTACAGCCGAAGGTTATTGGTGGCAAGAAATAGAGGTGAAAGAAACCCTGGAAAAATGCAAGGATTGCAAGGAATGGGGGCATAAGGCAGAAGAGTGCATAGTCAAGCACAAGGGCAAGGGTAAAGAAGTCAATAGCCTTGAACATATCCTGGCCCGCCTGATACCATCACCCAAGGATATTTTGGACCCTCATATATTGCAATCACAGGAGGCTCTAAATCCTGATGGCTTGAGTGGAGCTTTACCTCCTGAAGAGCCTGTGCTGGTAGGGACCCAGGCAGCCCCAGAAGCTATTAGGAGGGCGGAGGAATTGATACAACTAGCTTCTTCTACTATCAACCTGCTAGTTGAGGAAGACTCTGTGTAACTGTGGCCACACCAAATGGTAGCAACTGTGCTGGAGAGGGGGAACTCTGAGGTATTGACGGAACCTAGAAATGGCATTCTGGATCCCTCTGATGGTTTCAAGGATATACATATTTCCCCTTCAAAACCTGGCTCTTGAAGTTTAGAGTTTGATACATAAACTATGTTTAGTGATGGACAAGAAGATTTACTATGGTTTAATGAGGAATTTGGAATCAAGGAGCCCCACAAGATAAAGCAATCGGAGTCAAGAAGGTCCAAAGCTAATATTGGAAGCCAAAAATCTAGGGGTAGGAAATCTATTCAGCAGTTAATCAAGGATGTTGGAAACACTAAGGGGCAATCTAAGCTTCAATCCGGAAGGGACCTTTTCCCTTCTGGGCAGCTATGAAATTCCTTACCTAGAATTTTAGGAGCTACAACACCCCTAACAAAAGATGCTTGATCAAACGTGGGTTGGGTCAAGTGAAACCTGATTTAATATGTATACAAGAAACTAAACTAGATTGCGAAAGTGCGGCTCTAGTGTTTGGAGTTAGACAAAAATGGTCAGTCTTTTTTGTAGATGCGGTGGGGGCCTTGGGAAGTCTGGGGATTATCTGGAATCCTAGACTGATGAAGGTGGAGGTTGTCGCTAAGGCTAGATATTGGCAACTGGCTAAGGTTAGTTCTTTTACACTGAATGTTTCTGTCTTTTTATTCAATGTTTATGGCCTGACTATATCTGAGGATAAGCGTCAAGTTTGGAATGAGATAGCTCTATCCCTGAATGGCCTGCGGTAGCATGTGGAAATCATTGCTAGAGATTTTAATGCTACTCTAGTGTGCTTAGATAAAAAGGGTGGTAGTGGTAGAATTAGTTGGGCTCAGCATGACTTTCAAGATTTTGTTGTGAATTATGGGCTATGGGAAGTTGTGGCGGGGGGAGGAAACTACACATGGACTAATAGATGGAGGGGTTTCTCCAACATTGCAGAGAAATTGGATTAGTTTTTCCTGGTTGGAAACTGGAATACCCTCCCTTATGTTTTTGAGGCTCAAATTCTGGGTCTTCCAGGATCGGATCATTACCCAGTCTCTTTACTTTTTCACAAGGATGGAACTCCCCCGTAGAACCCTTTCAAGATGGAGAAGATGTGGCTCAGAGAGCCTGGCTTCTAGGAGTTGGTTTCAAAATGGTGTTCAGATACACCTGTTGAAGATGGGAATTTGGCCTTTTAGTTATGGAAATAATTGGCCTTTATCAAGGGAAAAATGAAAGCATGGAACATGACACATTTCAGTGACATTTTTGCCAAAAAACTTAGCATTGAAGGACACTTGGAAGATTTAAATGGTAAGGTTTTGAATGATGGCATGGATGAGGTAGACTTTCTCATCAAGAAAGACCTCCTGAGAAGGTATAGTGAAATTCTACAGCATGAGGAAATTTTTTGGAGACAGAAATTGAGAGAAAGTTGGCTCAAAGCTGGAGATAGAAATACCAAGTTTTTTCATAGTTCGGTTAAAGTCAAAAGGAATATCAATAGTATTTTGGCCATCAGGAAGACTAATGGGGTCATGACCGAGGAGAGTGAAGACATTATCCGAGAGGTGCTGGATTTCTTCTCTAACCTTTGGTGGGAGGAGGGGCCAAAAGATGCTGCGGTTCAGAGGGAACTGCTCCAACTTGTCCTGAATGTGATCACACAGTCTGATAATGTTAAACTGAATGAACCGGTGTTTAGTGCTGAATTAAAGGCTATGGTCTTTGGTATGGAGGGAGACAGGGCACCGGGGCCGGATGGTTTCCAAGCCTTCTTCTATCAGCACTTTTGGGAATTGCTTGGCCCTGAACTACTGGCTGTGGTTGAAGAGTCAAGATCTAAGGGCTTCATCCTAAAGGAATTTAACAATACCTTGGTAACTTTAATCCCCAAGTTTGATAACCCTAGTTGTTTTTCAGACTTTTGGCCTATCTCTTTGTGCAACACTATATACAAAATTATCACCAAAGTTGTAGCCAACTGACTCAAGTGCGTCCTAGAGAAGTTGATCTCTTGGGAGTAGAGCAGCTTCACTCCAAACCATAACATTGTGGACGAGATCATTATAGCGCATGAAGCAATACACTCAGCCAGAACTAGTGGTCAGCGCTTAATGCTTTTGAAACTGGATATCACAAAAGTGTATGATAGGGTAGACAAAGGTTTCCTTATTGAGATTCTGAGGCGATTTGGCTTCAATCAAACTTGGATTCAGTGGATTAGAGGAATGATAGGATCTTACAGAGCCTCAATCCTAATTAATGGTAGTCCCCAAGGTTTCTTTGCAACTTCTCAGGGTATCAGACAAGGTGATCCTATTTCACCCTTCCTCTTTATTATTTTGGCTGAAGTTTTGGGGAGGTCTATTGCACGGAAAAAAGAACAGGGAATGTGGAAAGGAATTTAGATTACGGGTGGTATTGAACCTATCTCCCACTCCCAATTTGCAGATGACACCTGCCTTTTTGGGGAGGCCTCAATGCAGGAGGCCTTGGTTATTAAAAAGGTCCTAGATTCCTATAGTTTTGCTTCAGGGTAGAATGTTAATTAGCAAAAATCAACAGTTTTCTTTTTTGGGACAGAAGCAGGCTCACAGAGACATATTACAAGAGCTCTTGGAGTTAAAATTGAAAAACCCCTTGAAAATTTTTTGGGCTCTCCGCTCTTTTCAGGGGCTGATAAATCAGAGCTTTGGACCAAATTGGTTAATAGATGCAATGCTAGGATGGATGAGTGGAAGAGTAAGTGGCTCACATTTACTGGGTGCATCTTGTTACTAAAATCTGTTATTTGGGCAATGCTTATTTTCTCTATGGCTTGCTTCAGAATCCCAGCTAAAACAATTAAGTGCATTCAACAAAAAATGAGGAAATTTCTCTGGAACGGTGCAAATGAACACGACAAAATTCCATTGATCACGTGGGACAAAGTTTGCAAAAGAAAAGGGGGAGGAGGTGTTGGTATCAAAAATTGGAAATTGATCAATGAAGCTATGGGGGCCAAACTAGTTTGGCAGATGTATTGTAACCTAGAGAAGCAATGGGTGAAAATTTTACAAGCTAAGTATTTGGACTGTGTGGACTAGAATCACATACTCACTATTAATAACCCTCCCAAAGGATCGGCCCTTTGGAACTTTCTGATTATCTGCAGACCAGTGATCTTAGACCATCTGTCATGGAAAATTGGTAGTGGAGAAAGAGCCTCATTTTGGCAGGATTCGTGGGATGGGCTCCCGGTATTGGGTGATGAAGTTCCTCCCCAAATCATTTTGGCTACTAACCATATATGGGGAACAAAGGTAAGAGATTTTTTAGATCTAACTTCTTTTTTCTTGGGTCAGGAACTTCGATGGAAGGATACATTGGAGCTCGGTCTCATTGTGGAACACCAAAGGCTACTGAAGGACATCCTAAATAGCCAAACGGTCATAGCCTTTGAAGAATTGGATGAAGTGGTCTAGGTTGGGGCTAAAAGTGGTTAGTACTTGGTCAGGATTGGCCATGCCTTGCTTGAGAATGAAAGCCAATGAGTGGAGTGGGAAGAAAGGATTTGCTGGAGAAAAGAGTGTCTTCCAAAAGCAGCAGCCTTTGCTTGGTTAGCTGGAAATGGGAGAGCACTTACTAGTGATTGGCTTATGCGGTTGGGTTTCATTGGGCCTTTTTGGTGTCCTTTGTGCAAAGATGTAGAGGAAACAGTGGACCACCTCTTCCTTACATGCAAATTTGCACAAAAGGTGTGGAAATTTGGACTGGGAAAGCTGAATTGGCAAGGACCCCTGCCTGAAAAGTTGAGTATTTGGTTGTCTTCATGGCCGAACCCAAAAGGGCCATCCTCCTTGGCTACAATTTGGCATATCCTCCCCTCCAGTACACTTTGGCTAATATGGAATGAGAGGAATAGGAGAATTTTTGTAGATAAAACTAAAACAGTGGAAAAATTTCTAGCAAACTATGAAATAGCAGTCTCAGAACTAGTGTCTAATGCTGCAGCTCAAAATTATGCCAGCAAGACCCCATTTACCAAAGCTGACATGTTAGTACAAAATCAATGGCCTAGGGTGAAATATAGGCCCGTTAATGGGTATGGGAAGGGTAATCCTCTATCTAAGGAGGAGAAAGAATGTAGAAATACATGGCAACTGCCAACCCCTGAATGGATCAAGATTAACTTTGATGGTGCCTAGCGGGGCAATCCCAGAATATCTGGGTTAGGATACGTAGCTCAGAATTACAAAGGAGAATTCCTAGCCTTAGGGGCCAAAAGGATCAAAGACGGTACAAACAACGAGGTAGAATGCCTAGCTGCAGTTGAAGCTGTCCTAATGGCAAAGAAACTACAATTTAGGAAAGTGCATTTGGAGGGCGAATCCCTGGTGGTAGTAAATGGCATTAAGAAGGGCTAGATGGACACATGGTACTTGAACATGCACATTATAAGAATCAGAAGCATTCTGGGATAGTTTGAAGATTTCCAAACCACACAAGTGTCAAGATTGGCTAATCACTTAGCAGACAAGCTTTCAAACTTAGGAGCTGATGGGTTGCTTGAGGAGAAATTTGAAATCTTTGAAGATTTCACCTTGGAGATGCTAGCCGAGAACCTTCGAATAGAGCCATTATAGAAGAGACCAAGTTCCAAAATGTGGGCATGAGTACGTCACACTACCACCAACATGGCTGGTTTACACGCCCCCAAGCTTTGAGTGTCACCATGGGGAAATCTTTCATTTCCCCCAAATCTGCCCGACAATATGTGAATCTGAATTCGTACCTATGGGAGTAATGAGTTTTGAGTGCTTTTTTGGCAATTGGAAGGGAAAAATCACCTATTTCTAGAGGCTTCAGAAGCATTTTTTCCCATTGTATTCTGTTTTGTCAAAGTCCAAAAACCAGAGCCGAGCGATGGAAGCCAATTTCTCTCTCTCAACTATGGGGCAAATCCTGGCCTTTGACACACGCATTACTTTGAATCGGCTGAGCCACATCTTTGCAGGGGAGGGTGATGATTTTTGGGAGGCTATCAAAGATATTCTTGGGGAACACTTCCTCTAGAAAGGATGGCGCCTGCAAATGAATCTGGATATATCATCGGTCTTTGTGGCCATCGCCCTTATGGTGGCTGATTCGAAAGCAGAAGTCTGGTGAGTGGTCAGGGAATGCATGGTGGTGAAGTGGATTGACAGGGTGGAGGATATTATTTCCCAAGCAGAGGTGGGTCTGGGATTGAAAATGGGGGAGGCGCCATTCCATATGATTGGGCGTGGCAGCTGTGGTCTGCAACCACTGGTAGTCTGGTCCACGGCTTGCCTAGAGGACATTTAGCTGACACGGGCTTTGGGAGGTTGGAAGGCGCTACTAGTGGTGATAGATAGGGCAAAGGTGGAGAATGAAAATGTCGCACCGAATAATGATAATAGTAAATGGAAGAA
>MU225818.1:1467696-1478872 GCA_018584345.1 Thuja plicata | reverse complement strand
CCCGTTTAGGGTTTCGACATCCTTTATAAGGATTGTCTTCTTTGTATTTCATAAGGGGATTACTTTGTAAATCATTTTAGTTAATAGAAATCATTTCTGTCAACATGGTTTTTCATTCTCTGGCCTATCGGCCGCCATAGCTTCGGATCCTTCTCTCTTCTGTCTTCTTCATTCTCGTAGCAGTTGTTTTGCATGCAGGTGTTTCTTGGGTAGATTGACAATCTTCAATCTCAACAGATGAAACATTATAAGATTTTATTAAATTGTAATTAATGGGAAGAGGCATGTCCTTTCTTATAAATAATAATGAATAGACATGTACCATGAAGGGACATGTCTCTCCTATCCTCATTTCCAATATAAATGAAAGAGAGATTGTTGCATTTGGAATATACATACAACATAGAGTGCTATTAATTTGTAGCTATCCTTAAACTTAACACTCATCCTTGTTAAGTGACAAATGTGATTAAAAAATCACACCTATACATATTTGAAAATTATGTTTTTTTAATCTTTGTTCTCTTCATGAATGAGCCCAACCATATAAATAACATATGATACAGTCAATAAGAAATCTCTACAATCGTCCATTTTGTGTTGTCTGAATGATTTTTATATATTTTTATTTTTTTCCATCTTGATAAGTTTGTGTTATATAAGTGAAGGAATTAGCATTACAACACTAGTACTAGCTTTATACTAATTATTTTTAGTCAAAAATGTTGGTAAAAGCGATTAAACACTGAAATAATTATAATATGTCTACTGAACTAGTTAAGTTCAAATTCAAAAATTACGAACCAATTACTTACTTCAGTGGCACTAATTACTTTTGCATCAATACTTCAAAAATATCAACACCCCAAGTTGCACAATCACCTACATTGTCTCCAACCCGAATAGATGAGAAAAATATGTCAAGTTAAATAACAAGAATGAAAATAGTAATTGTATTTCAAATGACATCATCAAAATTGGTGTACATAAATTATGATGTAGAGAAAAGAACCCCAATTAAAATGCAAAAATGCTTTTGATGATAATGTGTGGCCTTAACACATATTGAAGCACACAAAGCTTTAAATCCTTTGTTGCTCAACAATTGAATTTCTACAATGGTAGGAAAATAATATCATGCCCATCTTAGTGATGTCAAAAACTGATGTAAATTATGAAAATTAACTTTAGCACTCACTTTTTTTTAATATGTTGAATGCTACATAATCAACACACATTAGAAGCACACGATTCATAAAGTGAGTAATAAACACAATCACAACTAAATATAAGGAAATTAAACTCAAGAAACAAACAAGAATTTAGCACACCAAATTGGTGCATTTTTATTACTTTAGAAGGGTAGACTACTATTTGATCAAGTTAACCTCGTTTAAAAAAAAAGAGATTCATAATTACTAAAAATATTTACATTAAGTTTGGACTAGATGCATGTATAGTTACAATAGAACTTTCCCTAGTACAAAAATATCAATTGTCCCTGCACACCATAGAAAAGAGATCAAAATAATTTTGTCTATCTATCTTATACGAGAATCATTCTCCTTATAACTTGATCTTTTGTGTGTAACCTTCCAGTACTCAGGTGGAATTAATATTTCATGAATTGTCCACAATCTAAAGCGTAAGTTATGCACAAGTTGACTATAGTGGCTTTATTGTCCATATTTCTCATCTTATTCATTTGAAATACTTAAAGAATATTTAATAACCATATCTTTAAACATAATGATTTGTGCAAAAACTAAAGAGATTGTTAATGGATAATAATATAAAGATGATTTCTAGTTATAGAACACAAACCACTCTATACAACATAAAGATCCCTTAGAAAAGGAAATCAAAAAAATATTTTTACACTACCTAAAAAGAAAACTGTAAATATAGATAAAAGGTGATATAAGACATGGTGAAGACTTCATACCAGAAGGTTGTGAGCATGGATTTGAAGGTAGCTGAGTAGCCATCGAGAGCTACATGAAAATTTTTAGAGCATAGCGAATGAATACTAGAGAAATGAATATGATAATTATATTAGATATATTATTATATTAAAACATAATTATATTAATATATTATTATATATTCACACTTCATATTGTAGTATTATTTAAATAATAATTATATTATATCATAGATATAAAAAAGGATTATAAATTAAAAAATGAAAAATGTATTCACAACTGAAATTGATTTCAGGCATGAAGGTAGGTATGAATTGTCTTCATTTTTGTAGCCAAACTTGTCACATATGGATTATATTCATCTGCTTATGGTCCAAGGGTGTCTGGATTACTCTCAAACCTTCTAGATCTGCTTCACTCCTTGTGATGGCATGCAACTCTATTAATAAATTGTATCTCAACATTAAGAGTGTCAAAGTCACGCAACTTAACAACACACTTGAAAGATGAGGCAACAATATGATTTAAGGCTTCAAACATTTGAATTATGATTCCTTGGTGATATCTAATCAACATAAACTATCTCATATTTCAATAAAGGAGAAAAAAGGTGAGATTCCTTATACTTAAATGCTCGATAAATTTTTGACATACATTAACAGATATAAAAGGCCACTAAAATATTCTAGTATTAGAGATGTTTGTTCACTTTGTTGGACATTCACTTGGCTAAAATGTTTCAGCATTAGAATAGATTTGCATTGCAACTATTATGAATTCAATTAATGCATACAATAGTGTTTCTATCCTCAATTCTTTTGTTTTGAATATGTTACATTGTATTTGAGAAGGAATATCAGGTTCACTTGTGTAATGTTGAAGAAGCTTCTGTAGCTTCACAACATGGATAAAAAATATTGTATCATCAAGGCAGAGCATCTTCCACTTTTGTCTATTCGCCTATTTGAAATACACTATTTTTAAAGCCATTGATCCATACCCCTTGCTCCTTTTTTGTGTCCCCTGAGCCAAAATATGCATTAGTAGAAACATCATGGGAGTGAACATCAATAGGAGACACATTAAATAGTCTTAATGATGAAAATCCTTAGGAGAAACCTTATTCCATTTGGCCATTACATCTAATATGGATAATATTTCTTTGGCATGTTTCTTCTCTTATTAATCTTCCACTGTTATCTATCTGGCAACCACATGCAATATGGCTTAACACTTCTTTATTTCTATGCTGATGATGATGACTGCTTTCATTGTCCACCAGATTAGTTTGGTATGTGAGACCTATCAAACTGTATCATACAACATTGTGCTTTGTCTTTTTAACTGTAGTGCACGATACATCATGGGAGTGGCTACATTTTTTTTTTTGTCTTCTTTCTTGTCTTCAGTTCATTTTTGTTCTCCCTTTATCTTGTCTAGTGGATAAAATAGCTAAAAGAAAAAAAAAACATGAGATGTAAAAACAAGTGTGAGACTATATATACACTTTTGCTATCCTATATTGAATAAAAGTATTGTCTATAATCTCTAAAGGTGATGGATGCATTTTCTCATGCTTTTTTTTTTATCATAATCAGATAGCCTTGAAACTGATCATCTTGGGAAAATCAACTGGAATTGTAGCACAACTTAAAATCATTGTGAGCATTCATGGAAATAGGATATTGTCATTCATTTTCACAATCTCAAAAGCAATAGGACATTTGACCTTTGAAAATATTTCATCAAGTATAGCTTTATAAAATTCATGTTCAATAACAAAGGGTGTGGAGAAATTAAGAGTGGCTGAAAGTTGATCTAAAAGAACTACTTTTAGATGTTAAAAACGTTTTTGTGCTGCAATGGATAGGGTGTTAGGATGTGCTAATACCTAGGGTTTTGGGGAATTTTATTAACTTTTTGTCTTATCTATGTCAGAGAGAACAATTTTAAAAAAGATAAAACATTTCCTATAAATGCTTTCAAGATGAAATTCTGCTCTCATAGTTACAATATTGACTTTCTGTAAATATTCTAGATCAACATCACTTTGAATTTTTGGTTCAATTTTTGAGTACACCTTGTACATCATTTCTTTGGAGATTGACCTTCATTTCCTGAGACTTAAGATTTATGTGTATTCATATTTTCATGCCCTTGTAGAACAAGTTTATGAGTGGAACATTGCAGTGCTTGTCTAGCTCTACTAATATGCTAGAATGGTTGCACTGTTGCACAAGATGAAAATTGTAGTGCTCTTTAAGTTTTAGAAATTGTTTGGGCCACACATCAACAATAGTCATTTTCTGTTTGCATCATTTTAATACCATTGATGTTTGATGTCAATAGAAGTTGGAATCATTGAGTGGATGTTTGATGTCAAGAGAAGTTGGAATAAGTGATCAGAGGAAGTGAGTTTGTTCAAAATGTCTGAGGTGTTGGTTGTCTAAAGTTAGAGCACTCTATTTGACCCTTGAGTTGAGACTAAACTCCTTGAGTGAGTTCCAAGACACTTGTAGAATCCTTGAGTTGAGTTGGGTTCCTTAAGGGGATAGTAGACTAGGGCTCTACATCAGTTTAGCTTGAACTTCACTTGGTTTCAAGAATAGTTTAATATTCTCTACTTAACAAGGCCAACCATGTGAAGGTGGAAGCTCATTTGGCCCCGCCCCCCTTAACATCACTCTAAATTCCCCATTAACATCTAACATTCATTCATTCATTTATGAAATATAACATTCAATCATTATAATCACATAACATTCAATAACACCTAAAATTAATTAACAATTGGACATTCATCAACATTTAGTAGCACAAAATTACATTCATTAAGACAACGTAAATAAATTATCAGAAAAGGTTTATTGCAATCATTCCTTTTTTAGTTTTTTCTTCAGATTTTGCATGTAACGGCTAAGCGGAGAATCAAGATCTTCATCATTACCCTCCTCTTCTTCTTCTTGTGATCTCAATAAATGCCTCCTCCTATGTGTAGGATGATGCTGGTGCGCCAAAGGGGGGTCTGTTGCAATAACAACTAAATGGGTTAGATTCACAACATTTTATATTAGTGTTACAAGCATTTCATTAATTAAAAGAAAATAAAAACTGATAAAAAAAATTAAAATAACATAACAAAGATTTTGTTTACCTAACAATGCCACATCATCTTGACTATGGTGAACACTCGGATCATCCTCCACTTGTTCTCCATGACAATCTGCATGCTCTAAAATGTACATAAGAAAGGTTACACCAATTTCAATTTAAAATGTTAAATTGTATTAAAAATTACACAATTAATTTTCAATAGCAAATGAATACCTCCATCACCATGATGCACATCAGGGTCTTCATCATGTGGAGATTCTATGCTAGGATTAGAAGGCTTCATTGCAATGTCATGCGCTCAAGTATGAAATAAACATCAAATAGAATATCGCTCAAGTATTCAATTTGAAATCATTTTCATTTGGCATACTTACCTGTGTATGAACCGATGTAGCAGGTTGTTGACTTTGGCGTAGGCATTCAGCCATGGCTTTATAGCCTTCCTTTAAGCCAATATTTTTGTCTTCTTTCATGGGCGCTAAATTAAAATATGAGCCCTGTATTTTTGGCTTAATATCATCAATTCTGCAGGTATTTGTTTGATTAAACAAAATTGTTTGCAATTTATTAAAAAATTGATTCAAAATTTCATTTACTGCTACTTACAATTCTTGCTTGAAGTTTCAGATAACCACCAAAGCCAAGTTTGTGTTGACCAATCTTTTCTATTCTAGCCTTTGTAGCCTTTGATGTATCTTGCAGTCTATGAAAAGTTTGAAATATGTTAGATTATATAAATATAAAGATCACTAATTAGTGCATAATTACGTTCTTAATACTATCGCATACCTTCTATTGTTGTTTACTGGTGTAATTCCTCTTTGGATTTGGGCTTTCTCCTTTGCATCCAAAATGAATTCCTTCCACTGCTTCTCTGGAATCACAGGAGGAGGCTCGTACTTTGGGTTGTTCACTAGATTCCTTCTATATGCATCCCTCACAGTCTTTAGATTTTTTCAAGCTCTCTGAAGAAATTTGGCGCTGTAAAAAATGTTACTTCCAAAGAGCTCCTCTAAAGATTTTATAAGTTGATCTTTTAATTTTTTATCCTGTAAATTCCACCTTTTAAGAAAAAACAAAGTTGTTAGCTAAAAAATTAACTGAAGTTGTGTATCTTGAATATAGTACAATAAATAGATGAAAGGAAAAATATTCTAGTAATGATATGAAATCAAAGCAGTGGGATAGGCTTAGTTAACATATGATGTTCCACCTTGTACGTATGGTGGGCCCGAATAGTGACAATGTCATCTCATGAAGCTTTTCATAAAAAAAAATTGTTACCTGTAAACACATCATGGGATCATCAATCCAAAATGAGTTATGAATGGTTGATCATGGGATATATTAGATTATCAATTAAGCTATTATGCTAAGAAAAAATATATAGGAATGGTTGATCATGGGATATATTTTCTTCCTTCCTCCTTTTCACTCGATGCTTTTCTTGGCATGTCCTTTAATGTAACTCTGAGGCATTCTTCCCCTAGGGTTTTACCTAGGGCACCAGTATGGGAGAAGACAGTCAATGTTCAGAATGCAGATCACCAAATGGAAAGCACATGGATTCCTTCTCATCGCCAAAATGCCAAAAGGGCTTGCCAATCTAGAAACAAACAACAATGGAAATCTTGTTCCATCCAGGCCCCCCTCTTTTCCTTACCTCTGGGTAACAGATTTAAGCCCTTAGACTACAAAAAGATTGGTGATATTTCTAGGTCTTCTCTGTATTCTCCCCCTCATCATCATCCTTCCATTAAACCTAAGAAGGTATTGAGGGAAGAATCAACACTAGATTATCTATGTCAAGATGATGCTATGGATATTAGAACAAAAATTTATACCCCCCCATACAAACACAAAAAAGGTGGCTCAATCAACAAACAAAAAGAGAATGAAGAAAGACCAAAACCAACAACACAGAAGGTATGGGAGAAGCAAGGTGTTCCTTCTCAGAATAAAATACAAAGGTCACCTCTCATCTCCATCACTATCACAGACAAAAACAAACCACAAACATATTGCAGCTTCAGAGATATAAATTCAAAAGGAAAACCTACTTCGGTTAAACCAGGCAGCATATCCGAATCCAAATTTTTTAAGCACTGGCACAGAAACACCATAATTATAAGAAACACTATTAGTGATAATAGATGGGAAGAATGTCAGACTCATGGGGTTTATGCATATTGGAATGGTACAAAAACCAAAAACCCTAATCTTGGTAAATGGTTAAACTCATTCCGTTGGGCACAGGTAAGTATCTTATCCCTAACTTCGTGTTTAGTTTATCTTCATTGCAAAAATGAAGTAGATAAAATAGATCTCTTAAAATATCCTTTATGTTTTTATAAAGGATACAATATTAATTTCTTTCCTTGGCAACCAAACGTTAATGAACAAATAGTCAGTTCTATGAATTTTCCCACATGGATTTCTATCCATGATCTTCCTGTAGAAATTTTACATTCGCATTTTCTGGAAAGAATAGGTTCATCCTTAGGAGATTATTTAGGAGTAGATATTCAAAATAATGATAATAAAGAAGTCAAGCTATTAATTAGAATGTATCCTGGTTCAAAGGATAAAGACAGTATCAAAATAATTACTGACAAATCGATATACAACATTCGATACAAAAAATATGAAGGAAAAATAAATAACATCACTCTTCTTAATAAGATAGACAAACATGGGACTCTAAAAATTGATAAGATACATATTCACAGGAACTCAAATTTATAAGAATGGTTTCCCTCATTAATTTACTCTAATCAAGACCTTTTGACAAATGATAATCAAAATAACACAAACATCAATATGGACCAGAATTGTAAATTTCCAAATAAATTGAGTAGCAATAGCATAGACATTGAAGAAGGTGAGATCATAGAAAATAAAGATCATCATACTAAGATAGTTTAGAATCACTACAGTGGTAAGGGGGATATGGATCAAATTCATCATAAAAATCTGGTATTCAACATTGTAGATATACATGATAAGTTACAGAACCCTCCTCTTCGAAACACTTGTATCAATAGGTCCAAGGAGATTTCCATAGAAGATGGAGAAATTGTAGAGATTTTAGATAATTTACCTCCTAATTATCAAAACTTAGCAAATACATATTCACCATAAAACAAGGAAAAGGAAGAGATAGCAAATAATAATCGTACAATCACACCCGAGGAAAATAAGGAAGAGGAATTTATAGAGAATGAAATAAGAACTCAACAATGTGATCTATGCATGTCCCAAAATCTATTTCTCAATGATATTAAAGTTAATTTGGGAATTCATGGGCAGCCCATTAATGACCTTCTTTCGATACATAATGAAATCGGTGATCAACTATTCTTCTGGGATGAAGCCCACAAAGACTACTTGGATGGGACAATGGAAAAGGTAAACGACATGGATCCTAATTTGCTAGTAAGTCAGCAATACACAATGGAAAATCAGATTCATTTCCATCTAGACCCCATAAATGACAAGACAATTTCCCAAGATTTATCCCTTCTAGACTCAAACAAACATTTTGTTGGCATTCAGAATCCATGTTTTGCCAATGATAGCTCACATATTGGAGAAAGAACAAAAAATAAGGAAAGAAAAAATGACAAGGAAAAGGATCAGGAATGGTTGATAAGCCCAATTACAGGGGTGACTAAGGTATACTTAGTTGAGACAACCACAAAATAGATGGACACCTCCTTAAGTTCCCCAACTTTCAAAAAGAAAAACTACTTCAAATTTTGGCAAACACCTATCAATGGAAAAAAAGTATTTGAAGACACCGAAATGGATACCCTACAGGCTATTGAGACACCACAGGGAATTAATACTGTGAACATTCTTATAGAAGTAAATTCAATTCTTTTGAGTGGAATGCATAGTAATTTAAAAGAGTCAGATCAGAATTTCATGAGCGATCCTCAATCTTGGGAAGAATTTAGGATTCAAGAACCAAAAGATTGGCTTATGATCTAGAACTCTGACAGTGATAGAAGAGGAAAAAACAATGAGGAACTCAAGAAGATTTCAAAGGAAGAAAGTCATAATCAACATTTAAGCGAAATCATAATGGAAGAAATAAGAAATGAGGAAGAATAAAAAGAGGATGAACAGATAGCTGTGAGCATTATTAATGCTCAAAAACATCATGAACATTTAGGTATATTTACAAACCTGAAGGGTATAGACAAACCAAACTAAAATTACTGACATACTTAAAGCTCGGAAGGGGAAGCTCCTTCCCACAATAATATGAAGATCATTGTGGAACATTAGGGGCCTAAATTCCCCTAACAAGAAGCACTCCTTTAAGCACAATTTGTCACTCTTTGAATAAGAAATTAATCTAATACAGGAAACAAAACTTAATAAGGAAGAAGGGGAAAAGATTAAAAAGAAATTGGGATATTGGAAATGTGAATTTACAGGATCTTTGGGAGCATCCGGGGGACTGGGTATTATTTGGGACCCCAAAAAGGTAGACTTTACTTTTACCACAACTAGTAACAACTGGATGGCAGGTAAGATCAAAAAATTTAGAAGTAATATTCAATTCAACATAATTAACATTTATGGACCCACACCAATGTTTAGATTAATAGGAAGTAGTACTGAGAGGGGAGGGGTGAATTAGTACCTATAAAACTTTTATATCCTTTTAATCAATTAACCTTTGGAATCAATTGCATATCCATTCAATCTGATCGAAACTATCTTGGTGTGAGTTATATCAATTCATAACATTAATAAACATGTGAATCATTCATAGAAACATTCATGAACATAATTGACACATAACACAAGATATGATATTGTAGAAAACTCTTGTTAGGAAGTAAAAACTGTGGTGGGGATGACACCCACAAAACTTCACTATCTGCAGATTGGAAGGGGCCGGTTAAGGCTTACAATTTTGATCACTTTTGATAATCTACCCTATTAGGAGTATCGGTGGAGACCTATTAAACTCTACTCTGTTAAGAGCTTTTAGCAACACTGTTAAGTGTGCACTCAGTTAAGAGATTTGATATTGGACTGTTAAATCCACCTTTCTTGAAAGGAATTTTTACACTTTGCTCTACTTGTTAGAATGATAGCAAATTAAAAATTGACCTGGTAAATGCAATCTCCTATCTCTGATATAGATCCTATGTAGTTCACATAAAAATATTATCACCTTAACTATGATTGAATAATACCTCTGATTATCGGTTTCCTCTATTCTTGGTTCTGCTAACCAAATTCTTCTTTTTCTGTTCAGGTTCTTGAAACCCTCAATTCAATCCAATGATGTGCTCATTCTATTCTCCTCTCTCTTACACACACATTCTAATGAATGATTACATCATCTATTTATAGATGGATTGACTTCATCAAGTTGTGATAAAAATAATGTTAACTCTAAGATCAGGTTTACAGCTTACACCTAGATCTCCTAGTCTATGTGTTTTAAATTAGTTAGACTGATTAAAGCACTTACACTAATGTTTCTTGTCCCTAAATAAATAGATTTAAAACCATTAAATATCCTATAAAGAGAATATACTTTCTTTATCTGACGTGGAAGTCAGATCCACTTTTTACAGGTTGCAACTGACTTTTGGTTTTGTTTATCAGTCATGCTTAACTATCCTTCTATTTTCGCTATCGATTTGCTCTATATCTGTCTTGTTAGTCTGCACTGTAACTTGCATTTCAGGTTCCTCTGTCGGGTTCCACTTTATCTTTCTGCTTTGTGATTTTCAATTTACACACTACCTTGTGCCATCGGTTCTCTCTGTACTTAGTCATTTTTGGTGATCTCCTAATCTGATCTTTGGTTTGGTTTTTCCTCTCTTTCGGTGTAAGCTTACCAAAAGTGTTGTTTGTATACTAATGACAAAGTTATGTCATCAATCTCCCCCTTTGACATTAGTATCAAAAACTGATATATGCAAAATACTAACAAAATGTTAAGTATATACAACATATATAATCCTTAGTCATTTAATGACTCCCCCTATGTATATGTTGGTATATCTATACATATGATATCTTTTTCTTCTACATATCATTTTCCCTTTATGAATATACTGTTAGAATAGTCCCAAAGGATAACTGAGAGGGGGGGGGGGGGGAAT
>MU225818.1:1419538-1465619 GCA_018584345.1 Thuja plicata | reverse complement strand
AAAAAGTATTTTATAGGACCAATCATGCTCATTTCAAATTCATTCTGCATTTCTTTTGCAAATTATGAACTAAGCTTGTCATTACCTCCAAAGATAATGTCATCAACAAATATGGCAACAAGTAATAATCCATCAGGTGTCTCTCTTATGAATAGGTTACAGTCTTCTGCTCCTTTCTTAAATCCAATATTGGTAAGATAACCATCTAGTCTCTCATACCAAGCTCTTGGGGCATGTTTAAGTCCATAGAGTGCTTTCTTCAATCTGCATACCATATCTAGTTTATCTGATAGATTAAATCCTTCAGGTTGTTCTATGTATACTTCTTCCTTCAAGTCACCATTCAGAAAGGCTGATTTGACATCCATTTGATATACTTTAAAATCCTTGAATGTTGCATAAACCAAGAATAACTTGATGGCTTCCAGTCTGCTCACAGGGGAAAATGTGTCAGTGTAATCTATCCCCTCCCTCTGCACATATCCTTTACACACTAGTCTTTTTTTTTTCTAACCACTGTACCATCTTTATTCATCTTGTTCCTAAATACCCACTTTGTTCCAATCACATTTTTTTCACTAGGTCTAGGAACCAATTCCCATGTGTCATTTTTTTATTATTTGATCTAATTCTTCTTCCATTGCTTTCTGCCAATCAGAATCCTTGCAAGCATCTTCAACATTTAAAGGTTCAATCTGTGAAAGTAAACATACCTCTTCATCCACTGTTAACTTTTTTGCTTTTGTTCTAGTCAAAACAATGCTGCTCTGATCTCCAATGATATAATCTTTTGAATGATACCTAGATGTGACCTTTGAAACTTTTGGTGTGACATCCTCATCTATAATCTGTGATACTTCTTTGCTTGATTCAGGTTCATTACATGATTCATCAATGCAATCAAACATTTCTTTAATAACAGTGTCTTTACTGCTAGGCCTGGGTTCATCCTCAATCATGGGTGCATATTCATAATATCTCTCTTGAACCATGAACTTCTCATCAATCTTTACATGAGTACTTTCAATTATCTTCTTTAATCTCAAATTAAAACATCTGTATGCTTTGCTTTTAGTAGAGTAACAAAGGAAAATACCTTCATCGCTTCTAGCATCAAACTTACCAACACCATCATCTCTCTTGATGTAGCACTTGCTGCCAAATATTCTGAAGTATTTTACTGTAGGTACATTACCAAGCCAAAGTTCATAAGGTGTCTTATCCACGCTTGGCCTTAGTTGTGTTCTATTGATAGTATAGACTGCTTTATTGACTGCATCTTTCCAATAGGTGAGCCCAACTTTTCCTTCAATCATCATAGTGCGCGCTATATCAAGTATGATCCTGTTCCTTCTTTCTACTATCCCATTCTGCTATGGGGTTTTGGGTGCACTCAACTATCTTTTAATTCCATGTTATTCATAGTAGTCATAAAACTGGTCAGAGGTGAATTCTCCTCCTCTATTTCATCTCAGACACTTTAGTTTTAATCCAGATTCATTCTCAACTTTAGCTTTGAATATTTTGAACTTCTCAAAGGCTTTAGACTTCTCCTTTAAGAATGCAACCCACATCATCCTTGAAAAATCATCAAAAAACAAAATGAAATACCTTTCTACGTAGTATGATCTTGTTTGAGTAGGACCACATAAATATGTATGAACTAGGTCTAACTTATTTTCAGCTGAGTTTTGCTTGCTTTTGAAAGAGCTCCTTACATGCTTTCCCATAACACATTCCCTGCACATTGTTTATACTGGTCTTGCAATACTTGGAATGTCTCTAACTTCCTTAACATTGCTTATCTTTACTATATTATCAAAATTGATATGACAGAGTCTCTTGTGCCATAACGAACTGTCATCCACTTTTGCAACAAAACAACTTACATCTAAATTGAGTTGAAAAACATTACCTTTTGTTTTTGAGCCTGATGCAATCATGTCTCCTTTGTTTCTAATAATGCATTTGTTGTCTTTGAATTCCAAATGATAACCTTTGTCAAGTAGCTGTCCAACACTTAGTAAATTGTGATGTAATCCATCAACATAGAGAACACCATCTGTCTTTTTCTTTCCATCTAGGGTGATAGATCCTCTGCCTATGATAGGTTTGTGAGTGTTATCTCCAAATATAACCATACCACCTTTGTACTTGTCTAGATGAACAAATCTATCTTTATCACCTATCATGTGGTGAGAACATCCGCTGTCAATGATCCAGTCAGTTTTGATGTCTACTTTGGAAATTAGGGCTAACTCTTGGGCTTCCTTTTCATCTTCAATGTCCATATGCTCAAGCAATTTTTCCATGTCTTTAAGGGTGATGAATCCAATTTCATCTTCTCCTGAATCTTCATCAGTTACACCATCTTCAACATGATAGCATTCCTTCTTGTATTTAGGTTTATAATCAGATCTAAATTTATTTACTCTTGTAGGACACTTGGATGCAAAGTGACCGATCTTGTTGCATGAAAAAAATTTGAATGGAATTTTTCCTTCATACTTTCCTTTGCCTTTTTTTTCCCTTTTGGCAATCATGGAAATAATTTCTTCTAGTTCTTCATCAACTTCTTCTTTCTCATTATTGCTAGAGATGTGAGACTTCTTACCATGGACTGAAGCTTTGAAGGCTGTTTCACTTTTAGGTTCAGTCTTCAATCTTGATATCTCAAATTTAGAGATTTTACTGATCAATGTCTCTCTCTGAAAGTCTTGTACAAATTGCATGGTTTCATCTAGAATATTGATCTTTCTCTCATAGTCTGCTATTAAAGTAGTCATCAGCTTGTCCATTATGTCTTCTTCTGATATTTGTCCACCGTTATTTCTAATTCCAGAAACTGCTTCATTTATCCTCTAATTGTAGGCTCTAATGTTCTCTTTAGGTAACATCTCAAGGTTGTTGTATTTCTTTTTCCATGTCTTCCTGCGTGCATTCTTTTCTTGGATATCTCCTTCAAACATGTCTTCTAAATACTTCCATATTGTGTATGCCTTGTCTACCTTCTTGATCTCAGAGAATTCACTATCAGATAGTGCACTTATAAGGGCTTCTTTGGAAATTGCATTAGCTATTAATGTATCCTTCTGTTTACTAGTAGCATCATCTCTTGAGAGGTCTTTTAGAGAGGGAATAATAATTTCTTGTGTGGCTATCTCAAAGATGTCAAAACCAACACACTGTAAATGTGTTATCATTTTGTTCTTCCAATCCAGATAATTTTCTCCATCCAACTTAGGAATCTCTTTTCTGAAGTATGCCATCTGATCTACCTTAAGCTGTTAGGCTTCTTCTTCAAGGCACTTGGCTCTGATACCAATTGTTAGAATAGTCCCAAAGGATAACTGAGAGGTGGGGGGGGTGAATCAGTTATCAACTATTTTAAATCTTTTCTTTTATTAAATCTAGAATACAATAAAGTAAATTCACATTCAAATAACACAATAGACAACACCACAATTTGGTTATGAGGAAACCAAATGGTAAAAATCCTGGTGGGAATTAACACCCACAATGAACTATACTTGTTTATAATAATCCCTGTTATAAGATCTTGAAACCCTGTTAGGAGTTGTTCTTTACAATGCAATAAGTATAGTGACCTGGTTAAGGGTCTGACCCTGTTAAGAGTCTTTTACAAATAACCATGTTAAGGGTGAGGACTCACTGTCCAAAATCTCACTGCTTTAATGGTGAAGGCTACAACCTTCTATAGCATCTTTTCACATAGATCCTTGATGAATGAAATACATCTGATATTCTACTCTGCACTTTTCCTATATCTTTTCTTATCATTCACACTTAGCGTTCCATAATTGAACTACTATTAGTATCTTCCTCAAAGTATGAGATAATGGGACCTTTTAGGCAACTCTTCATAACATCCTTTTTGGCTTAACTAATCATGCAAGCATAAATACAACCACGCAATATAAACTGAATAGACGCGACGCTTCACAAAGTCGGCCTCACCAAATTAACTTTAACATTGCAATCTTGTTGAAACATGTTTGGCACCTTTAGATAACTATCTTTAACTCATTAATAATCTTGAATATACACACACATATCCTGAAGATAGGCGCAACTCAAGAACCAATGCAATACGTCGGCTCTATACAAACAAACTCTAGAAACTCTAACTGCCACAAAAAGAATTGCACAACACAACTAAAATTTCATATCTGAGTCTGCGTGTATGAACAAAACATCAACAACATGTCTACAACATGAATATAACTATGCAAGGCTTGATATCATCACTGTGATAAGTACATACAAAACACTGCTATATATTATATGTTGTCATCAATGACAAACATACAATCAACTAGCTGCCAAAAGTAAATCTCCAACATATACATATACATATCTACCATTTGCCCATTTGAATGAATGTACATAACATTTCCTTTATTTTTTGTACAATATATCATTTCCCCCTTTATTTGATATCAAGGGCAAAGGTCATTTACCTTAGAGCTTATAAAAAATGTGTGAATGAGAAGAATTCATGTCTTCCATCATTTTCTCCCATTGCTCTTTGAGGTTTTCTAGAACCATATGCTCAAGTGTTATCTTTGAATGCATATCATAGATGTTGTCTGCTACAAACATCTCAGGAGTCCCTATCAGTTGCCTTGCAGAATTGATATGTTGTTGTAGCAGTGTAAGATTTGGCAGAAGTTGAGCTTGTAGCTCAGTTACTTCTCTGAAATGTGTCTCTGCCTCCCATAGTTCCTATCTTAACCTTTTTACCTCAATGATCTTTTCATAATGCATTTTGATTGCATTGTCTCCATCTATGGTTAAGCTAATAGCACTATTTGCTAGATCTATATCTAGATTTTCTATATTGTCACTATTTTCCTTAGTGAACTTTTCTATTGTGCTAAACTTTTGAATTAAGGTTATAGCTTCAGATATGATGGGGTCTAATTCAGATATGAATTCTGATAGCTTTACGTTATTCTCTACAACTTCTTGGCTAATGTTCTCTAAGAGATTTTGTTGGTACTTCATTTCGGCTCTCTCCTCAATTTCCTTCTCAGCATCAATGCTCTGAGTTATGATTGCATTGGTGAGGGTATCTAGTTGATCAAGTATAGGCTTTCTTTGATCAATATCAACATCGGGTACAATTTGATGTAGAATGTATCATGTTGTCTCCAGTACCATGGAGTCCCTATGTTGTTTCTTCAGCTTCTCTTGCAATGTCTTCCTCTGGCATATCTCTCTATATTCTTGTAATGCGTCCATGTCAAGTGTAGAGGGGTCACACTTCGATATTTCAATGATTTCATCTAGTGCAACCTCTAACTTTTTTTTCTTCTTCTTCTTCTTCTTCTTCTTCTTCTTTTGTGACTAAGTAGAATGTAGCACCATTTCCAATTTCTAATCCTTTTTTGTTGTGCTTGATGATGTGACCTGGTGTGCTTCTTTTTTCTTCTTGTCATCAGTATCAGCTCATCGGGTGTCTGTAGACATCTCCATATTCACCTTAACATTATTGGTAGCATCTTTGTCTATTTTCTTAGGAGTACCATCTTTTGTTTTGAATCCTTCATTGGTGTCCTTTGCATCATCTGCCTTGGTGTTCTCATTCTTGTCTTGAGTCTCCACATCTTTTTCCTTATCTCCTTCTGTAACCTTGTTAGTTTTGGTTACATCTTGAGTATCTCTGATGTTTTTCTGACCATCGGTGTTGTCTATATTGGCTTCTTCTCCTGCATCCTTTGGATTCTCCTTCTTAGGTGATTTGTTTATTTATTGCATGATATTGATGCTTGTATCAATATTGGCAATTTGCCTAGAATATTCACCTGTGCACTATCAATTGTTGTGTCTTGTTCATCGGTTGTATCTTTTGTAATAGTGACATCTTCATCCTTATTGATTTCATCTACTGGGTCATCGGTAATGTCGATGACATTGGTATCCACAATGTTGTCATTTGTGGTATCATCCCATGTATCATCTACCACATCTGCAGTCTTATTCCTTGTTGTATCATCTTCTTCTTTATCTAACTCAATAGATTTATTATCTTGAGTTGCCTTATGTTGAAGGTCTTTGTCAGGGCTGTCTTTGTCGGGGCTGTCTTTGTCAATTGCACGGTTCATGATCTTGCACCATTTCTTGTGGCTATCTTGTTCAAGTTCAATCAACTTTCCTTCAAGAAATTTATATGCCCTTAGCTTTGGTGAGAATTCCTTCTTGTGTTTCTCCATCATCTCATCTATTTCTACCTTTTTATATTCAGGTGGCATTAGAGAAACAAGTACTCTCTCTTTGATTTCTTTCTCTTTTTTCAAAGCAAATGTCCAACGGGAGGATAATATATCCAAGAGTTCTCATGGTACATAACTTCCTTCAAATTGCATGGGTACATATTTGAAGTTATACATTTTATCTATCATGGCTTCCTCAATTTTATTCTGATCTTCTTGATTTCATTTCTCCCATTTTCTAATGTGTGGATCTGTAATGGATCCAAAATTTTCAATATAGACACAAATGTCATCAATAGTGTCAGGTTCTTTTACCTTGACATTTTCTTCCTCTAAGGCTTCATCTTGCTCAGTGTCTTCTATGTCCTCTCGGGTTCTGATGAATTTTCTACCCTTCTTGTTTTGTCCTCTTTTCGGTGTGGGAGATTTCCTTTTGTAAGTCCTAACCTTTCCTTTCTTAAGAGGTGAAGGAGTAGATTCTTTGGACATTTGGCTTCTTGTCCTTGAAGTAGCTATAGTTCTTGGTTTCTTAGATGGTGGAGGAGGTGGCGAATTTGACTCTATTTCCTTGGAGTCATTCTTTTCTTCATCTTTACCGACAGACAATTGTTCTTTGGTTTCCTCATCTTGTTCAATTTCTTCATCTTGCTCTGCTTCTTCCTTGTCTGCTTGTTCTTGAGATTCTTTACCATTTTGTCCTTCTTTTTGACTATCTTCTTGACAACTAGGCCTGATTTAATTCTTGACTTGGCCTCTTCATATGTGCCAAAACTTGGTTTCTTTTTGTCTAGTGGTTCATTGATCAAGGCATCAATTGCCTTTGTTACAAGATCAATGTTGATCTCATATTCCAGTGGTTGCAACCATGTTGTCCTTGCTATAGCAGGTTTGATGTAAGTATGATCTGTGTCAACCATGAAGCATATCTCATTCTTATATTGCTTGATGAGTTGCTTGGGGATTATTACCCTCTTTTGCATTCAATTTTTGAATACATTGAATTATTCATCCATGACTATTTCAAATTTATCTCCCAGTGCGGCTATGTGCTCACTGATTTGCATGGTGACCGGTTTGGTGTGGTCCCATTTCACATCTCCTACCAATGGGAACTTTTCTTGAAAATAAAAGAAAAATACACATGATTAGTGAGCCAAACTTACAAGTGTTTGACTTTGCATTCTTGATTGTCTTTAGGTTGTCCTTCAACTGATTTAGGAGTATCTCAGATAAGTCCAACTATGTACCCTTCTTCACAATTTTGTAAGTTGTTTCCACTACACCTGATGCAATACTGTTTAATCTTCTAGCCTGGAAGAATTTGTGACCCAATACACATGCACCAAACTTAATCTCATCATCAGTTATCATTGTTACTTTCAATCCACGGCCATCCCATTTGGCTCCTGTCATCTTTTCGGTCTCTGCCTTTGGTGGATGCTTTAGTGCCTTTACTTTAGCGGTTACAAGGTAACCGCTGACCGCATAGATGACATCTCAGGTTATTGCCTTCGGTTCATCCAACCATAACTTATTGTTATGCATTCTTCTTAGTACTAACTGAATCCAATCAGTTTTGAAGACCTTTGGAAACATTAGGGAATTGGTGAGCCCTTTCACCTCAATGTGTTTGTGCTCTTCCTTAAGTGTTCCATCATCATTTCAAATCTTCTTGTGCACTTCTTCTACCTCTAATGTTCCAATCTCTGCAATCTTGTAGTGTATGAAGGATTAGACATCTTCAACTAGCAAAACCCTAGCTGGAATGCGCAAAAATGCACCAGTGTCATTGGGTTGTGAGGCAACCTCTGGATGGATCTTATAATTGGGTTCCTCACATGTCGTCTTCTTGATGAGTTTGAAGTCATCTTTCTTTGCATTCTTAGATTTCACGGATCATGAAGTCAATGTCATTTTTAGAAAATTAGGGCTTCTACGTAATGTGTAAAAATGAAGTTGTCAGTCTCAAAGAACTTACTGTTTGTGCTTGCAAAGATCTCTGAACTACTTTGGAGTACTGGAGGTCGAGTCATGATCACTTTGTAGCTTGGTTGCTTTTTGCTCAAAAATTGCCTCCGCTTGCTCTGCTCTGGGTGTCGTGACAAATGAGTCATTTAGATGCCCTATTTATAGTCATTTTCCCTAAAATGTGTGTGATAAATACTCACCAACTTGTTGGTGTCTGAAGACTGAGTTTGTCAGTGAATAATTTACTTCCATCAGTGACACTTACAACGTTTTAGAGTAGTCAATGTTCACTTTGCTTTTACCGATAGGTTTTGGTAACACAGACAGCTTGTTCATGTGCTTGTTTACCGACGAGGCTTGGTCTATACTAGAAACTTTTTCTTTTAACCGACGCTTCTCGGTAAATGTAGGTAGTCTTTACTTTCAATGTATACTGACGGGTTTTGGTGTATATGCCCAAAAGCATAGTTCTCACATATTTCAACAAGTACAACCATGATGCATCTTTCTTATGCTAATTTGGAATTATTTCATCATATTATGGAACTGATGTAAAGTAATATCTTAGGGTTAATGCAGTTCCATACTTACTTGTTCTGCTTAGGTGGGGTTGGTGATGTCACCAGATCCATTGGATGGGGTGTCACCATTTGCATTTCTCATTCCATCTTCATCATTTCTTGAAGATTTTCTCCACATCTTGTCTCTAGCCCTTCAGATATCTTCAATGGTGTTTCCATTGGGATATGTGCTTGTCTCTATCATTCAGTCTCTACAGTATTTCTTGAGATGACCAACTTTATGACATTATAAACATTCCATTCCGGGGTTAGTCCAGCCTCTAGACTTTCTAGTCCATAGTCTCATACAGTTTGCAGCAATGTGACCATATCTTCCACATGCTGTACAATTTTTCCAAGTATTGTAGTCCCATACATACTGATAACTAACATTCTTCGGTTGATATGGAGTTTCTTGACCTTTTGGCTTCCATGCTTTCTTTTTCTTTTTCCAGCATTCAAGACTTGTGTGCCCATTTATTTTGCATGTAGGACAATATTTGCCCATGTAGGTTTCCTTCTTTGGTTGATCCATTTTAGACTTACATTCATATTCTTTATGCCCTTTCTTGTTACATTTATAACAGAATCCTATGAATGAAGATGTAGATTTAGGAATACCTTTCATTTTGCCTCTGCATACATTTGATGTGTGACCTTGCTTTCCATAGTGTTTGCATGTAAGCTTTCTTGGTCTTGGATTTTCATAGACATTCTTTGGATTGGGTTGATTTGATGATTCTCCATTTTTGGTAAAACCTAGACCATTGTTGTTGTTGATTCTTCCTTTTCCTTCAAGAAAATCATCCATTCTTTTATTTCTCTCTTCATACTTTCTGATAACTTCATTAAGTTGTTGCTGAATTCTAACCTCATGCTTTAGTTTTTCATTCTCTTCTCTTAGTTCACTGATAATCTGTACTCTTTCAATAAGTTCCACATTCATTATGTTTGCTTCTTAACTAATAAGAATAATCTGATTTATAAGCTCATGGTGATGCTCAACATGTCTTTGAATTTCTAACATCTTTTCTTGTAGTTTCTCTGTAATCTTCCTCCTGTCATCAGTAGCTAGTGTTCTTTCTATTTCAGTTTGTCTAGCAAAACTCATCACATCAATCATTCTTACCATGTGGGTCTCTTGACCGAATTGAAACATCTTTATTTTCTCTGTCAGATATTGATTGATCTCCTTTAGATTTGTGATGTTCTCTTCTGATGTATCTGATGCCTTTCTTGCATTTGATCTAGAAGACTCAAAGAAATTTGGAATCTCTTCTTCTTGATAATCTTTTTCATTTCTCTGAGTTTCCATACCTTTTCTTTCTTCAAGCAACTGTCTCATGCTGATTCTAGCTTCTTTATACTGTTCATAGAACATCTGAATTTCAAGCTTTTTGTTCTCAATATTTTTATCAAGTTTGTACTTCTCCATTGTATGATCTTTTCTCTTAAGCCTTTACGATTTCCAAGAAGAGAATTAGCTCTGATACCAATTGTTGGGATTAATAGGAAGTAGTACTGAGAGGGGAGGGGTGAATCAGTACCTCTAAAACTTTTATATCCTTTTAATCAATTAACCTTTGTAATCAATTACAAATCCATTCAATCTGATCGAAACTATCTTGGTGTGAGTTATATCAATTCATAACATTAATAAACATGTGAATCATTCATAGAAACATTCATGAACATAATTGACACATAACACAAGAAATGATATCGTAGAAAACTCATGTTAGGAAGTAAAAACTGTGGTGGGGATGGCATCCACAAAACTTCATTATCTGCAGATTTGAAGGGGCTGATTAAGGCTTACAATTTTGATCACTTTTGATGATCTAACCTATTGGGAGTATCGTTGGAGACCTGTTAAAGTCTACTCTGTTAAGAGATTTTAGCAACACTGTTAAGTGTGCACTTGGTTAAGAGATTTGATATTGGACTGTTAAATCCACCTTTCTTGAAAGGAGATTTTACACTTTGCTCCACTTGTTAGAATGATAGAAAATTACAAATTGACCTGGTAAATGCAATCTCCTATTGCTGATACAGATCCTATGTAGTTCACATAAAAATATTATCACCTTAACTGTATGAATAATACCTTTGATTATCGGTTTCCTCTGTTCTTGATTCTGCTAACCAAATTCTTCTTTTTCTGTTCAGGTTCTTGAAACTCTCAATTAAATCCATAGATGTGGTCATTTTTTTCTCCTCTCTCTTACACACACATTCTAATGAATGATTACATCATCTATTTATTGATGGATTGACTTCATCAAGTTGTGATTAAAACAATGTTAACTCTAAGATTAGGTTTACAACTTACACCTAGATCTCCTAGTCTTTGTGTTTTAAATTAGTTAGACTAATTAAAGCACTTACATTAATGTTTCTTGTCCCTAAAGAAATGGATTTGAAACAATTAAATATCCTATAAATAGAATACACTTTCTTTATTCGATGTGGAAGTGAGATCCACTTTTTGTGGGCTGCAACTGACTTTCAATTTTGTCTGTTGGTCATGCTTGACTGTCCTTTGGTTTTTATTATTGATTTGCTCTGTATCTGTCTTGTTGGTCTACATTGTAACTTGCATTTCAGGTTCCTCTCTTGGGTTCCACTTTATCTTTCTACTTTGTGATTTTCGGTTTACACACTACCTTGTGTCATCGGTTCTCTTTGTACTTAGTCATTTTTGGTGATCTCCTAATCTGATCTTCAGTTTGCTCTTTCCTGTCTTTCGGTGTAAGCTTACCGAAAGTGTTGTTTATATACTAATGACAAATTTATGTCATCAACCAATAGTAGATTTTTTTTTTGGACAAAGATAAGTAATTATATATGAATATGGAACCCCAGTCAGTTTTTAAATTGGGGGGGACTTCAATGCAATATCAACAATCAATGAAAAAACTGGTGGTATTCAAACGGAATAACAAGCTACAATAGATTTCAAAAATTGGATAATGGGAAACTCTCTCTTGGATATTCCAACATCAAATGGATTGTACACATGAAATAATAGAAGGAAATGATATTGCTATATTGCAGAGAGACTAGATAGATTCCTTATCAGAGGTGATATTTGTACAATAAACATGTCAATTACAACATCAATATTACCTTTTGTTGGATCTGATCACTACCCCATATTACTTGAATTAAAGGAACAACATAAACCAATTAAGTGTTCCTTCAAATGTGAAAACAAGTGGTTCTTGGATGAAAGTTTTCTGGATAAAGTTAAACAATGGTGACAATAAGAGACCTTTGAAGGATCTAGAATGTTCTGTTTTGTTGCAAAACTAAAAAGATTAAAAGAAAAAATAATTAAATGGAACAAAGAAATTTTTAAAAAAATATTTAAGGAAAAGTTAAAAAATGAGGAAGATATCAGAAATTCAGACACAAAAATTATAGAAAAAGGAATGAATGATGAAGAATATAATAAAGAAAAAGAAATATTAAATAAACAAGAATCTATTTTAGCAAAAGAACAAATATTCTGGAAATAGAAATCGAGAGAGACTTGGTTAAAAGCAGGAGATAGAAACACTAAATTTTTTCACACCAGTACAGTAAATAGGCGCAACATAAACAAAATTACTAAAATCTGAGACAAAATGGGTTTAGAGATTGAGTGTCCAAACCAAATAGCATAAATGTTTGTCAATTACTATTCTGAAATTCTAAATAACTATGAATTATTAGATCTCGAAGCTCAAAATGAAATGCTAAGGGAAATACCTAGAATCCTTACTGATGAAGACAATAAAAACCTCAACAAGAGATTTACTTTAGAAGAAATCAAAGATGCCCTTTTTCACTAAATTTAGATAAATCTCCAGGACCGGATGGCTTCTAGGCTTTTTTATTTCAAAAATGTTGGGGCATGATTGGGAAGGAGTTATGGGAAGCTATTGAAGCAACTAGGAACTTAGGATGTTTATTAACATAAATTAATAACACCTTCTTAGCACTAACTCTGAAAAAAATAGACACAGTTTCCCCTGGCGATTTCAGACCTATTGCACTTTGCAATACTATATACAAGATTATTTCCAAAGCCCTGACAAATAGACTTAAAAACATAATACATAAACTTATATCAGAAGAACAAACAGATTTTGTTCCTAATAGATCAATATATGATAGAATAATTATAATACAAAAATTGATACATTCAGCACAAATAAAGAAAGACCCTTGTATGTTGATGAAATTAGATATTCTTAAAGCCTACGATAAGGTGGATTGAAGATTCTTATGTAAAACTATGCGAGCATTTGGTTTTTCTCATTAATGGGTCAATCTAATATTTAATTGTATCTCGACCCCAAAATTTTCAGTTTTAATAAATGGATCACTTGAAGGCTTTTTTAATACATCAAGAGGAATCCGACAAGGGTATCCTATTTCTCCCTTTCTTTTTATAATAATGGCTGCGGCTTTTGGGAGGGCAATTAAATTAGCACAATTAGAAAGGAAAATTATAGGGGTCAAAGTGACTGATGAGGTAGAAAATGTTACTCACCAACAATTGGCAGACGATACTATATAACCAGGAGAATCTTCGAGTACTGAGGCACACCAATTTAAAAAAACTATTAATACATACTCGAAAGCATCTGGTTAGGAAGTGAATGCAGAGAAATCTGAAATTTTCTTTTTTAATACTCTGCCAGAATTAGAGAGAAATATTTGCAACATTATGGGATTTAACAAAGGTGAATTTCCATGTAAATATTTAAGGATTGATCTAGAAAAAGGTCGAAAAGAGGGAAAGCTTGGAAAACTATAGTATCCAAATTAGAGTCAAAATTGGATTTCTAGAAGGGGAAATATATAAATAAAGCCGATAGAGCCACAATGATCAAAGCCATCCTTTCAACAATCCCCACTTATCAGATGTCATGCCTCCCGCTTCCTAAAGGAGTTGGAAAATAATTAAACCATAAATTAAAGAATTTCTTTTGGCAAGGCACTGAGGATAAAAATAAATTGGCAATGACAAAGTGGGATCATATTTGTATACCAAAAGTATTTGGAGGTTTAGGCATTAAAAACCTTGATTGGCAGAATAAAGCTCTAGGAGCTAAATTAGTGTGGAGAATGTTTCAAGAAAAGAATAGTAAATGGGCAAAAATCTTATACCAAAAATATTTAAATAGGTTAGTTCCCTCAACCCTCTTTCGTACGATTAATCCACCCAAAGGCTCAAAAATTTGGAATTTTATGATGCAAAACAGAGAGCTAATCATGAAATTCCTCACTTGGGACATTGGTGATGGTTAAGAGGCCCTATTTTGGGAAGACTCTTGGGATGGTCTCCCATCCCCAGATAGAGAAAACCTTTCAAACAACATCAAGAACACTCTAAAACAATGTTGGGGAACACATTTCAAAGACTATATAGAGGAAACATAAGAGGGATGGCAATGGAAAATGCATCGCAAACAACCTTATCCCAGGAGGAACTAAGTATTTTTGAAAACTATCTACAATCAAGGAAATTTAATCATAAAGCTAGGTATGATAGGTTGATTTGGGGTGCTTCTAAAAGAAAAAAGTATAGTGTTAAGAAAGGTTATGATACTATCATCAACTCTCAAGATTGGAATAAAGAAGACATCCCCCTCAACCTTTGTTGGTACCTTGCTTGCCTCCCAAAGGCATAAATCTTCCTTTGGGAAGCATTACATGATATAATTTTAATCTCTGATAGATTCACCAAGTTAGTCTTTGAAGGTCTGTCAAGATGCGTATTATCCAAATCTGCATCAGAAACCGCTAGGCATCTATTATACGACTGTCCTTTTTCTAATCATTGTTGGAAATGTCTTTGTAGTAAGATAAGATAGACTTCTACCTTCAATGAATATTTTATGGATTTCTTGATTTGTTGGCCTCAACATGGGTCCAAAGTGTATAGCAAGATTTGGAGAATTGCATCATCTATTCTGGCATGGGAAATTTGGAAAGAACGTAACAAAAGGATATTTACAGAAACAAATATGGATAGAGGAACACTGATCAATAAAATTGAAGCAAGTATTATAGAAGTAACTAATAATCATTTAAGGAACTCCTTTAAAGAAGAAGGATCATTCACAGATTGGGACGCATACATTAAGAAGAATCAAAACTGTTTGATCAATCCACCATTGAGGTATCCCAAAGCTAATAAGTTAGCTAGATCCCAATGTGAATGGAAACCTCCCCCAAGTGGGTGGATGAAATTGAATTTTGATGGCGCTTCATGAGGAAACCCTGGTATAGCGGGACTAGGATGCATTATTAGGAATGATTTGGGTGAATGGGTGGTTAAAAGGGTCAAACCCTTAGGAATCTCTTCAAATAACCTTGCCAAACTTGAAGCTTTAAATGAGGGTCTCAAGTTAAGCTTAAGGAGAGGAATTCAAAAGTTAGTAATTGAAGGAGACTCTCAAATTATCCTAAATACCCTGAGAAAAAGAAGTACCCCAAATTGGATCTTAAATTCTAAGCTCAAAGAGGTATTAGACCTGGTGTCTAGATTTTAGGAAACAAGTTTTGATCATATCTATCATGAAGGAAACAAAGAGGCGGATGCGTTAGCTAACTCTGGAGCTGAAGGGGAAAATGTTACTTTGATTAAATAGTAACATAGGACAAATACTTACAACTAACCTTTGATTCTTTTTCACCTTTTAAAGCCTAGGAAAAATACAATTATTGGATGGGAAGAATGTCCATCACACCCCCTACCTCCCTTCATACTTAACCGAAATTAAGAAGGGCCCTTTTTGTCAAATTACTTTGACAAAGTTGTCTAGGAGACATAGACACAATTGAACCTTCATAGCTCTCATTATTTCAGATATACAAACATGAATTATATAATCTTATAATATACATATATTATATACATTGAGATATATATATTTAAATATATAAAACCACACACACACACACACACAAACTTATACACACACACACACACACACACACACACACACACACACATATAAAAATACAAATTAATAGGTATCCATTTACACACACTTTATACTAATATATAAATATAAATCAAACACAGATATAAATAGATTCAAGGATATACCTATCTATATATTTATACATATGAATACATATATATTAATATATATATACATATATATATTTCAATATAATATCATACATATACTATCTCATATATAGACATAGTTATCTTTTATATAATCTTTAAGTCTTCTAGTCTACTTATCATAGCAACAGGTTTAAACTTACACATAAATAGGACAAGAAAAATTTAATATTACAATTTCACGTGACCACAAACTCCCATTTTAATCAGACTATTAGAAATTACTATATTACTCATAGACATTCTTATACCAAGAGAACTCGACATAACTAATCTTAATATGGAGTGTAGGTAACACTCAGGAATCACTACATAAGAGACAGATGCTCATCACCTTGTAATACTTATATTTCATCATCATTTTTAGTCACCTCTCAGAAATAGGACCTTTGATGACAAACTAATTGCCTCCCATTACAAAAAATCTTCGCTTAATCATATATCAAGAGTACTCTAGAAAGATCTATCTTAATCTAGTATCCTCTTAGGGATTTTAGTCTTAATTACCTATTTCCTCTATTTTTGTTACGGTTTCCTGTTCTCTTTGGTCTGGCCCTCCAATATCCTCACTGTCGTATCCTTTCATACTTTGCTTCCATAATTATGGAGACAACTATCTCTTTGTATCATAAATTTGAAGAGAGAACACTGGCTTTCGTTGGACAAGTTAAGATTGAACAATGGGGAAGCATACTAAAGAAGACTGATGATATCACTAAGCTTGCGATCAAGAAAATAATAGGGGAAAGAGATTTGAATTATAGTAAGATTTGGCACACCAATGAGGATGTGATTGGCATCTTCATTGCCATTGCATTTCGGGATAGGATCAAGCATTGGCATATTAATAATCTTTGCATTACCTTGTTTGAAGACATATGGTTGAAAGGACTTGACAACGTGGCTGAGAACATCAATTACCAAATGGAAATTCCTCACCCTCAGGATTATATATCTTGGCCTGTGGGTAGTTTGAAATTGAGCAAGGTTCGGAAATGGCCAATACTTTATATCAAAGATGAAGAGGCTTTTAACAAGCTGTGGCCAGAGATGGAAAAGTATCTACACTTCCTTCTGAGGTGGCACTATATTATTGAAGATGATAGTGACTGGGCTGAGGATTTTTTCACTTCGGTTGGGGCAGAGGTGCCTCCTTCTATGGTACTTAAGGACCATAAATTCTACATGGTGTGCCTTCCCTTTCTTCACAAAACCACTAGACCTAAGCTAGCCAAGCGATCTAGAGTGGCAACAGAGGAAGCCCTTAAGGATCTTGATGAAGAATCAGATGAAGACATTATAGTCATAGACTTCACAAAACTCTAAATGGGAGATTGTTTGGAGTTTTTTGGGGATCTTCTTGATGGTTAGTTTTTTACTTAGGATCCCTGGTTAGCATACCTTTACATATTTTATCTTTTGGATTAAAGCATAAGCATCATTAGATATGATACTGTCTGTATCAAACTTTATCTATCCCACTAGTGTAGTGACAGTCTCTCAAGATTAGCTTCATGTCTTAGTTTATAACATACCCTCAGATATACTGATTATGGACAACTTTAAAGGCTCTACTAGTAACTAGAAAACTATCTATGGTATGTAAATACTTTACTGGATAATATAAGTAAAGGTTACTATAAAATGGCTTCAAAGAAATTTGTAACATAGTTGATCAAATTTTCTATTTTTAAACAAAAAAGAACATATTTAACCTAATTTTAGCCTAAGACGTTAAGCAAATACTTTTTATCTTTATCAAATCGCTAACGGGCATGGCATGCAATCGTGGCAAACTTAGGGGAGGCTATTTTTTTCAATAAATACAAGCAGTTTTCTGAATGATATTCATATATTCCTTTTAAGTTTTAATTAAGGAAAGAAAATGTCAGCATTCTTACTGTGCCTTTGCTGCCTCTTTTAGAGAATCTTCAATATACTATTTAGACAATATTTAATCTTAGTAGGAGTCTAATAGCCACAACTACCCAACCGACCTACAATTCAATTTTGGAATGTGGAAGAGAAATTGTTTCCTTTTCCCCATGCCTTATATATATCCTTGTCTTCATGTCCATTCTTTTATCTTTCCCCAGCCTCCATTAGAATGTCTACCCCAATCAAAATTATCTACATGAGGAACCAAATTGCTTTTGCGAGAAACCTCATGACCAAACACCTCAAAATTGTAATGTTGGACAATCACTCTATCGGTCTCAGAGCTGTTTACCGCATTCTTGGGCCAAATTTCCTCACTAACGATGATAGGTATAGAGTTTATACCAACATCACAACAATGTTCGTTGTAATTATTCTTCATTGGGGTAGCGAGAAACATGATATCAGGAGGCTCTATAATATAATTTTCAAACGTAGATTTCTTGGCAACCTGGATAAGACTCTACAAAATGTTAAAGAGGATTTATCCATTTCCCGACCCTGATTCCTTGACACACCTACAATTAATGGGAGACTTGTTCCTACAAAACAATTGTATTATTTGATGATCTTAATGCTGCTAATGAAAGAGAACCTTTCATCAAGCGAAATATTGATTTCTTAATGATATATATGCACATTAAGAAACCAATTTTGGATAATTGGTTCTATGATTACTGGCACATTGATGCAGTGGGTGACATCAATATGGATTGTTTCAGCGAATCTGACTCGGAGAATCTTGTTGAAATTTGGCTAGAAGAATGGGGCCATAGAGAGAATAAGAAACAAAGAGTTTATGACTCTGCAGGATCTAGAACCTAGACACGGAATTAATTCCTTGCTTTGGCAAATTTTTACTAAATCAATGTTTATATATTGATTTTGGATCTAGCCTTTTATTCTTCTTTGCTATAATTGATTAGGCATTAACACTGGATGCATATGCTCCAACTATATATATATATGTGTGTGTGTGTGTGTGTGTGTGTGTGTGTAGTTAAGATATAGATATACATACCAATATATACATAAGTTATATCTTTCTTATATCGTTACTTATAACTCTCTAATGACTATGGTCATATCTTCAACCACACTTGGATTGGTATGAGACTAGAATCTTCCTTATTTAGTTTCACTGACTAGATTCTTGAACTTTGTCTGAATAAATTACACGTTTAACCTTTCCCCCTCTGCAGTTTAGGTAAGGATCATCCTATTTTAAGGTTTTAGGTCTTGTTTAAATCTTATTGGCTTCACTATATTTTTTACAAGGCTTTCTCCATTCTCATGGTCACTTTGTTTTGACCTTTATTTTCTATCTTTTGATGATTGTTTTTAGGTCTTTATCACAGAAGTTGTTAAGTGCTCACTTTAAGATACAGTTTTTAGTTCTTTGAGTTTCCTTGATTTCTTGGGTTGTTCCATTCAGTTGATTTCTTTTATTTTTTTCTCTTCAACATAAATGTGGATGTTAGCTTTCATTTACCAGAGGTTGTGAAATTTGTGGAATCTCTTAGCTTGAAGTCTACACAGAAAATGCTCTGTGTAGACTTCAAGATAAGACGCTACAACACAACTCTTATACTTAACTCCTCAATAGCCTCAGGTTATAAGCAACTCCTCAATAGCCTCGGGCTTGGTAAGATAATCCTTCCCGTCTTATTCTTCTTCTTGTTTACTAATTTGGCTTAACATTGCTTCTTTTAGATTAGTTTTTCTCTAGTTATAGTTTTTTAGGATATTTTAATACATTTGTGCATTGTCTGGTTGAGATGTCTGGTATTCAGTTTTTATTTTTATGTATAGGTATAAATATATTTATAGGTATAAATATATATATGAATATATATAAACATATATATTAATGATCATATATATATACAAATATATATTCAAATATATATTTCCATATATATATATATATATATATATATAAATATGTGCTTATGTATAATCATATATATAGATATATAATCATTGATACACACACACACACACACACACACACATATATATATATATATATATATGTATATATTCACATGTAGATTTATAAATATAAACACACACACACACACACACACATATATATAAAATGTCTAACTACAGATTTGTATGTGAAAATATTTGTATTTGAGAGTATATATATTCATTATCTGAAATATTCTCTTTCATAGACTTCTCTAGCTGCTTATTTTATTAAATTAATAGGAAAAAACATAAAGCATATAAGGATAACTGATTTAAGAATGAGACAAAGCACTCCTAATTTGATGAAACTAATGAAGTGCATCACAAATCTAATTTCTTTTTTCTTTACCATTATAAAGAGTGGAAAATGAGGAAACAACAAGCTTAGCTTAAGGAAAGAATGTCATTTTTTTTAGAAAAGTTAAATGGGAATCAAATAAAGGCTCTTCTATAATGAATTATGAATTTAAGGTTACAAAATAAACTAACCAAAGGCATATTTACTCCTTTGAGCAATTGTAATATGACTAACTAATTTAAAATTGCTTTATATATGGTTTTCTTTAGTGATGATTAATGTGCAGGAAATAGATAATGGAAATCAGATATAAAGATTGTAATAAAGGAAAAGGAACGATGGAATAAGCTCAAAGTTCATAATCTAGGATGTTCACACACACAATTATTACATGTAATTTTATGTATCATCATTCAAGAAAGTGATTAAGGGATTGCTCCTAAAAAGTTATGTAAATGAAGGTATGCCTTCATAATATTATGTAATTAAGGGAAAACTCTCATAAATTATACTTTGTACTTAGTAATCTGGACCTTGGGTCCCAGGCAAGACTGGAGGTTTGCTTCTTCATTCTTTCCTATCAGTGCACGTAGTGAATGGAGACACTTGTAATCTATTATTTTAATATAATATATGGGCTTTGGCCTTTTACCGATCAAAATAATAATAATAATTTTAAAGTACCTGGAAGCTTAGGTAATTTTAAAGGAATCATATCTTCATCGGTCAACAAAAATGATGTCTGCAATTTTCTTGTACTAGCAACATGGGTAGATCTAGGAAACGATGGTGAATTATCACTAGTACTGGTCTCTATATCCCGAGGAGGTGTATCTTGTACTGCACAAAATTATTCCACTATGAAATTCACCCAAGATTAAAGTACAAATCAAATCATAACTAAAACATAAATAAATATAGAAAAAAGGATATACCAGGTATAGACAGTGCAAACATGGATGTTTGCATGCTCCTTGTTGTCAACATTGCAGTCGGCAACGACATCGGATTGCTGGTCCTCATAGGAGGAGGTGTCTACAGTACATCATGACCTGAATAATACATTGTTAGAAAATACATGCATGAGGTTTTATAGCAATTGGAAATCATTCACTCTATCAGATTGTGGGTGAAGATGCAAAGAAAAGCATACTAATTCACATAATGTTCATGGCTACAGATATTTAAGATACTATTGTGAATATACAATTTGAAGTGAGGAGTCAAGATATGTGAGTTTGAATAAAACAACTAGTAAATCCAATGAAAAATGTAGATTTCTAATCAGTAAGACCAATGAAGTTTGTAACTTGTTAACTTATGAGGTTTTATAGCAATTGTAAATCATTCACTCTATCAGATTGTGGGTGAAGATGCAAAGAAAAGCATACTAATTCACATAATGTTCATGGCTACAGATATTTAAGATAATATTGTGAATATACAGTTTGAAGTGAGGAGTCAAGATATGTGAGTTTGAATAAAACAACTAGTAAATCCAATGAAAAATGTAGATTTCTAATTAGTAAGACCAATGAAGTTTGTAACCTGTTAACTTAAGGATTATTTTACCTAAGGGAGTTGTACTAGTACCGGCCTCACCGCAATGTCCACGAGCAGTTGCTTGAGCAACCAAAAAATCTTGTAAGAACACATACATATTTTAGTTCATGACATAAAAGAGTATAAAATATAAAAAAATTATTGAAATTTTGTTATAACTAAAGATTCATTATTGCTTACTTCCAAACAACGTGCTTGCCGCATCAATTCCTCTTTCCTCACCAGCATCTCCTCAGTTGGATTTGGATCGAGGAAAATATCAAGAATTTTTGAACTGAGTTTTTTAAATTTCTTCTTGACCATATTTACAAGGTTAGGGATATCTGTGATGACCTCATCCATATCTGTCACTATTGTCGTTGTTTCTGCAGGCGCTTTTCCCTTTCCATGAACACCAATTTGTTGCAGGAATACCAGTAAAACCATGAGAATAACTCTAAAACCCTAAAGAAAAGAACATAATAATATTACATTTTTCTTCTATCTAATTTGTACAATTACAATAAGGTTTACCTTTGCTAAAGAATGGGTGGGAGTAAAATCCCCATCTCTGTCATCATGTGGGGGATCCATGTCATCCTATGACAAAGATTAAATATAAAAACTTCAGCGAAATGAAAGAAATAGACCTAAAAAAAACTTATTAATAAAATGGTATATTAGAGTTTGGAGGTTAGTTTAAATGGTATATAGTACTTACCACCCCCATGACCATAAATT
Organism: Thuja plicata; assembly: GCA_018584345.1. Lineage (NCBI taxonomy): Eukaryota > Viridiplantae > Streptophyta > Pinopsida > Cupressales > Cupressaceae > Thuja > Thuja plicata. Next base: position 1,443,227 of record MU225818.1, on the reverse strand, counting down.
TTTTTGTATCTATGCAATTCAAGTGGTAATCTATTTGCAGTTCTCCCTTTGCACTTATTGATTTTATTGCACATACAAAAACATGATTCCCCTCACATGCATCGAATATGAAATTGGGTCTCTTATTAGTTGACTCAGGTCGCGTACTATTTATAAAACCCATAATATTCCCTATTACTTTTGGCCTTCCGTCAATGTACATAGAAAATCCTTTACTTTGATCATTTTCTTTCCATTGTATATAATTTGCTGACAAAGCATACCTACACATACTTTTTTTTATATTTAACAATCTGCATCCAATTATTGTAATTGTAACAAGGTCCAAAAAACTACATCAATTCAACAAATTTGTTGTAACATACCTTAATGCCATCCATGGAAAATAGGACCAAACCATGTAATGATGATGGAGCTATATGATATATCCTCTTGTTAACACAAAAATCAATGTTAATTAGAGGTAGTTCTTTGGGTACCCATTTTTTCAGAAGATGTGTGTACCTCAAGGGCACCTCAATGTCATCTTTGGTCTTATCATCATAAGAACATGACCCCACTTCAACAAGGAAAAATTGCATGCATTAATTGAATTTTCTTCTAATGTTTTGACATTTGGTTGATTTCCCTATTTTAGGCCTACTACATGTCTCACTTTCATCTTCTATTCCTGCATTTCCCTTACTCGAGGAAGACAGATCTGACAAGTACCTATTAGGTGGTTCCTGTAGTCCATCAAGTGAGAGATATAGTTGGTAAGGAGCGAGATATTTTTCTGAATGAGGGTAATGTTGATGTAATATTTGGACCATTGATGTTGAGGGTAGTACTGTTAAATCATGAGAAAGTTAATACCTTATTATTAAACCACTCAATGAAGATGGGCGTAAAGAGAAAGAACGTAAATAATTAACTATTTCTATAGGGTGTATTGACTTATACCTGCTGATCCATGTCACTATGCAGGATCCTCGTAAAAGGGGTTAAATTTCCTACACGTGAATCATTTATCTTAAGTTGGCAAAAAATTACATAGAAGACAACATGAACAATATGTTTTCATTATAATCATTGTATATTTTTTAATTTCTTACCTTTAATTTATGTGTGCTATGTAGGATTGTCAATAAAAGGGGTGACGATGTCTGTAGTCAATTGCCTATTTCCACAAAGGGTTACAATCACACAAACTATATGCATGCAATCAACACCAACAATTGAGCATTACAAGCAATACATTGGTAATTTGTTAAACAATAAATATATTAAATATATGAGTAATAACTGAAACACATGTATCATAAATCACATATGTTGTAATAATCAGAAATGAACACATTAAATTAATTGTACCATGGCATTAGAGTTTAATACATAATAAATTAATTATGAAAACATATAAGTCAAATAAATTTGTATGACTAGATCAATATTACCATCATCGTCATGACCATCATTGTCATCATCATCATCAACATGATCATCACCATCACCATCACCATCACCATCACCATCTTCTTCTTCTTCTTCATCATCTTTGGTTTCTTCTTCTTCCATCATGTTATTCTTTACTGGCCTTCCTCTTGGATCATGTCTAACAAAAAATGACCAACCCGATTTTTGTGGAACCTCTATGTAAAACACTTGCTCACATTGGCTTGGAAGAACATAGGGCTCATCTCCAACTAGCTCAAATGACCTTGTATTAATAATTGTAAATCTATTATCATATTTAATAACGGTTCTATTAGGATCATTTTGATTCAGTCGTAGCTTGTACCATTTGATGATAAATAGAACTAATTTAAATGATTCAAAGTCGCACTCAAGTATATCATCCAAAATGCCATAGTATCAGTTTTGAGATTCTTAAGGATGCATTTCATTTCTAGATGAAATATTAGTGCCCTCAAAGATTGCGGTTATCTTAGAATCACAATTTTTTTTCGTGTCGTCCAACTTTTTTATCTGAAATTTCTGGCCATGGTAGTACAAATCTTTGTGGTGCTTGACCTGCAATTTTTCAAACATGTGAAAATCATTTGCAGTGTGAGTTGATATTAAACATATGAGTCATGATTAATAAATTTATACATACTTGTCTACCTCTTAAACCATTTGCTAGATCAATTACCATTGGTGTAACATTGGAATCTCCATTATGATGAGCTTCTTTAACCAATGAAGCAACACCTTCCCATGTTAATGAGTGACCATTTTGTTGACATAGTTCAATCCATATTGTCATCCAATCAAGATTGTTCACAATATACAAATGTAATACATCCCACTATCGACCAACTGTATTAAAAAAATAGATCACTTACAAACAACTTCAATTGAAGATTTATAAGAATTAATTAACTATAATAACATCTTATTACCTCTCACTTTTCTCAATCTATCTTTCCCCATCAAGTACTCCCTTTCAAATTTGTTAATGGAGTTGGGGTCCCAAATGCGATCTACATGGATCTTTGCTGCAAACTTAGGAAGATATTCACTAATGTACACCATATATCCCTCCACTATAGAACCCTCAGGATGTGCTCTTTGTTGAACCAAACCCTTCAAAAATTTAAGGTGCCTCTCAACCATCCACATTGACCTAGTTTGTATAGGTCCACACAATTCAATCTCCTCAACTTAATGTATGAGGTAGTGTTCTTGTGCATTAAAAAAAGAAGAAAGGTAAACACTTTTGCATTTCACGCATAAGATGAAATTTTTTTCTCTTCTAATATTTTATATCTTCTTTATTGATTTCTTTCGATGACAACCACCTAGAAGAGATTCAACACGCAAAAACATATAAATGAGACTTTACAAACAATATACAATAGATTATTGAAAAAGTAAAACAAGTTGCAAATATAATATCTTTACAACAAATCTAACAAATAATGCTTGTAACCTCATGTATTTTCCAATATCATATATAACTTGTTTGACATTGTTATCGAAGTAGTGTGGGAGAGATAGAGGTAGAACGTACTGCAATAATTATAAAATGATCTTTTCAATATTTTAGAGAATAATACAATGAAAACTACATGCAGTATACCAATATATAGAGAATACAAAATAACATGAATTACCTTAATAAAGGTATGCCAATCGCGTGTTTTCATCCCTGGCCCAAATTCACTTTTCTTTGATATGAGATTGTTTATGTTCGCAGCAAATCCTATGGGAAATCAAATTTTTTGTATGACTTCTTTTATAGCATTGCTTTGCTGCTCCATTAATAACCAAGGAAGGGCACTTATATCAATATGGTCTCCATTGTTATTTGATCGAATGGCATTTTTCAATGCATGGTTGGAATCTTCAATGTCACTACAAATTTGGCAATTTTTTCTCTATCACACCTTCCGTCCAATAATTTTCATAATGTCTTTGTTATATTCTTTCCAATATGTATAGCATCAAACAGATGCACAATTGGGAGGTGCTCATAGTACAACAACTTGCTAAATTATTTAAGATAACTTTTTAGTCCTTTTGGAAGTTGGTCATTGACGCCTTGACGACCTTCACGAGCATCAATTACACCATCAACAAAAAAAAGACAATATCAAAATATATATTTCAAACAAAAGCCATCATATTGAATGACATTACCTCGATGATTTATTCTAGTGTATTCCAACTTCCATAGGAAAGGTGTCATTCTTCGTGGCTTTGATGTAGTCTCTTCTTTCCCATTGAAAAGATATATTTTGGTAATTTGATACTTATGATTTATGTGGAGAAAGTGCCTATACTCATCGAACACCTGCTTTTCTAAATTTTTTGAATGACAAGATTTCATCTTTGGACCACAAACTAGACATGCAAATTTTCTCTTTGTCTAAAGACCTACAAGATCGTGTATAATTGGATTAAATATGTTGATTTTGATAATTACAATTATCATGCGCAAACTTAGACATACAACAAAGATGTCATGTTAACAATATAACATACCACAAAAATGTGTTAGCCCAGGGGCATCATGTATTGTCCATACAAGCATTGCATGTAATTGAAACTATCTTTGTCCTATTGGTCTAGAGATGTCATACTTAGTGACCCCATTCCACAAATCCAACAACTAGTCAATAAGGGGCTCAATATATACATTCATATGTTTAACTTGGTACTTACCTAGTTGAATGAACATAATTATTATGGTCATTTTGATGCGGTATTTATAAATAAATTTAGATGACTATTAAATGAAAAAATACCTGGAACAATCATTGCCAACATTATGTGCTCCCTCTTTATGGACATCCAAGAAGGAATTTTATTGTTGATAACAAAAATAGGCCACACCGAGTAAATAGATCTCGTCTCTCCAAATGGATTGACACTGTCCGCTACCAATGAAAGCTTGAGATTATGACGTTCTTTAAAATGTGGCCAAGTTTCCTCTATGTCCTTAAATGCAGAACCATTTGTAGGCATTCACATAATGTCATCTCGACTTCTATTGCATGCATGGTAATCCATAAATTGTGCCAAGGTAGTGTGCATGAATAATCGTTGCAGACTTGGAATAATGTGAATATACCAGAGAGCTTTGCAAGACACTTTTTTTGTTATTTGATCTGTTCGATATCTACTAATATGACAATCAGAGAATTCTGTTTCAAATTCATATTGTTTATGATATATAATATGACCATTGGGACATGCATGTATTGTTTGATACTCCATCCCAATATCTTTCATAATGGTAGATAATTCTTAGTACGAGCGAGATAGAATTTTTGATGGTGGTAACAAAAACTCACCTGTCAACCTACGGAAAAAAATATAATTAGTGGTACATGATTTACCCTTTGTTAACAATAAAGAAATTACGACTAACATAGGTGAAAAAATATGACATATATGACATAGCTTAACATTTGTGAGATTGCTACATTGGATAAACCATTCAAAACCTTGAAATTCACAAATGACAATACAACGGAGAGAAGAGTTGTTTAGGAGTGTTTGTATAGGGGCTCAAATGTCTTCTCAAGTATAGATAAATCAAGGTCATCTTCATCATCATGATCAAATGCACCAGTATTATCATCTTCAATTGTATTCTTTGGCACATCATCAGCTGCAACAATACCATCAACTTCAATTGTGTTCTCTGTTGCAGGATCATCTTCTTCCATGGAATCATTATCTTCTCCTTAGATATTCACACCTCCATGTTCCTCCACTTGGAAATTCACATCCTCCAGATTGTTATGGTCCATAACATGTAACCCAGGGTGGTTGACCTATATCAAAATGATGACTTTAAATTAACCATGACCGTGATCTCATCATCAATTGATTTCTTATGTATACAACATATTGAAATACTTAGCAATGGACAAAAATCGTGCCCCCCTTCAATGTGACCATGTTTTCTATAATGTTTCTCAGCTATTTTGACTAGAAGCCTTTGAGTCTTTTAGCCCTTGCAATTTTTGCAGGGATAATAACATTTTCCATTACCTTTTATTTTGAACTTAGACCACAATCTAGCAATTGTCTCCTTATTTTGATCTTGGTTCATATTCTCAGAGATGGTCTTTCTTGACAAGAAAATATTCGAGCTATAATTATACCAAAAACTTATCTCCCATACTCTAAATTAAGATATTAATGTTGTAATCCGTAAAATATAAACATACTAGCATCAATACTATCTTGTGTAAAATGTGAATAAAGACCTCACTAGACTCATGCTAAAAAGAAACCCAAGTTTACACTAGTTTTTGGAGTCTGTAGTTTTTTTTAATCAAATGAAGAAGAATAAAAAGTTAATCTATAGTTAATTTTACATTTATTCATCCACTCTATCTTGCATATCTACTAACTAATCATGCGTGCTTTTATGAAGCCATTTTTATCTAAGCATATATTTCATGTCTTTAATCTCTCTCTAGATGAACAATGAGGTTGAGGCCTTGTTGGAAATAATGGAATGGTGTGTACTGAGAGGGGAGGGGTGAATCAGTACCCTTTAAAACTGTTAGTCAATTAACCTTAATCCTTTATGTAATCAATTGCTTGTATTACCAACCATATATGTTATTTTATCTTTATGCATGTAATATCAATTCATAAACTTAATTGCATGTAAATATTCATAGAAACATTCATGAAATGCATTGACACATGACACAAGATTTGGTAACACAGAAAACCCTTGTTAGAAGGTAAAAATTGCGGTGGGGATGAAACCCACAAAAAATTCACTATGTACAGAATGGAAGGGGTCGGTTAAGGCTTACAAGTATGATCACTTATGATGATTTTACCTTGTTAGGAGTAACATGTAGAGACTGGTTAAGGTCTACTTTGTTAAGAGATTTAGAAACACTGTTTAGTGTGCACTTGGTTAAGAGGTTTACAAAAGGATTGTTAAATCCACCTTCTCAAAGAATTTCTTCTATTTTCTACACTTGTTAGAATGTAGTCAAAAATATTCATTGACCTGAGTATATGCAATCTAGAATTTCTGAATACAAATCCATTAAAGTTCACATATATAATTATCACCTATAGTGATTGATCAATACCTCTATTCTGCTTGGTAGCCTTCAATCTGGTTCTTGATAACCTATTTCATATTTTTCTATCCTTCTACATAAAAATCTATCTCTGATCCATAAAAGTGTCTGTGGATACAATCACCATCACATCATCTTGTTCTGGTTGATTACACACCTATTTATACATTGAATTGACCTAAATAAGTTTCACACTTTACAAAGATAATTCTATGATCAAAGGTTTACAACTTGACCTTGATCTCCTAGTTTGTATGTTTACAATCAGTTAGATTGATTAAAACAATTACAATTACATTTCTTGTCCATCAAGAAATGGTTTTAAAGATCTTCTTTAAACATAAATATTAAACTTAAGTGTTTTATCTGACGTGTAAGTCAGATCCACATTTCTCGGAATAAAACTATCTCTCAGTAGACTGGTGCTTGGGTTTCTCTGTAGAATTTCCTCTTGGGTTGCTCTGTATACTGTCTGTCAGTAGACTCTATTGTCTGCTTGTTGGGTTCCTCTGTCGGGTTACTCTGTCGGGTTCCACTTCAACATTTTCAGGTTGCACTTGTAAACTGTGACATCGGTTTACATTGTAACCTGCTCTGTTGGGTTAAACTAAAATCCTGTCTTTTGATGATCATGTACCGACGGTTCCAAAACTTGTTTCCTTTTGAATACTAATGGAAAAATATGTCATCACTCTCTACCTTTGACATTAGTATCAAAAACTGATATTTGCAAAACTAAAATGTTTAGTATGTACACCATGTGTTCACCTTGGCAATATGACTCCCCCTATGTGTATGCTTTGGTATAGTATATTTTCATGCATATACACTTGGATTTATACTATTTCCCCTTTTCACTATTTCCCCCTTATACCTTATCCACTCTCTTTGTCACATATTGTTTCCCCCTTTTTTGATAATAAGGACAAAGGTGTAAATACTTACAACTTGTCAAAAATGTGGGAATGGGAGTTCTCCATGTCTTCCATCATTTTCTCCTATTTTTCCTTAAGGTGTTCCAGGGCCATGTGCTCCAATGTAATCCTTGCGTGCATATCATAGATACTATCGGTGACAGACATCTCCGAGGTGGCAATCAATTGTCTTTCCAAAGTCATATGTTGTTGCAGTAAATTGAGATTAGGTAGGAGTAGAGCCTGAAGCTCGGTTACCTCATCTCTGAATTTTGATTCTGCCTCTAAAATTTCAAGTCTCAACCTTTTAGCTTCCTTAATCTTTTCATAATGTAACTTGATTGCATTGTTAGTGGTTGTAAGACCTTGTGCACTAGCATGTAGATATGCATCTATTTGTGCAATCTTTTCACTATTATTCTTAGTGAATCGCTCTAATGTGCATAACTTATGAACTAAGGTTATAGCTTCTAAAATGATTGGTTCCAATTCATTTACTAGTTCATATAGATTTACCTTGTTCTCTACCACTTCTTGGCTGATTTTCTCTGTTAATTTGTATTGATACTTTTGCTCTGCACATTATTCTATTGCCTTTTCTGCATCCACATTCTGTGATGTGATGGCTTCAGTAAGAACAACCAATTGATCAAGTATGGGAGCATTTTGATCAATGTCAGCATCAGGTACAATCTATAGAAGTACTTCTTTGGTTGTCTCTAGTACCTGGGTATCCTTTGTCTCCTTCTTGAGTTTATCCTGGATGGATTTCCTTTTGCAAATTTCAACATACTTTGTGAGTGCTTCTGGATCCAATGTCCTCGGATCACAGGTTGATATTTCAATTAGCTCATCCAATGTAACTGGATTCTTTTTATTTTTCTTCTTCTTATTTGAAAATGTTGTGGAGGCACATGTATGCAGTACCATAGAAAGCTCCTTTGCTTGGTCTGATGTGCTTGGTGAAGGCTTTGGAGTATGTGTGCCTTTATCCTGCTGCTCAGTCTCTACCTATCGGTTGGGAGTGGATGTCTCCACATCAACCTTAGCTTTATCTGTAGCATGTCCTTCGGTATCCTTAGGAGTGGAATCACCTTTCTTCTCTTCTCCACCTTTATCTTTTTTCTCTCCATCTATTACTTTCTGTGCTCCATCTGTTACATTTTTATCTCCATCTTTATTTTGGTCATCAGTTGTGTTTTTCGGTTCCTCTTCACCTTTATCTTCGAGTATGCTTGTATCAAGCTCGGGTGACTTATCATTTTTTGAGATGATATTGATAGCTTGTATTAATAGTGGCATTTGGCCTAGTATGTTCACCTATGCAACATCATTTGTTGTGTCCTGTTCCTTGGATTTCTTGGAGGTAATAGTGACATCCTCATCTTCCTTTACTTCATCAGTAGGATCTTTGGTGATATCTATTATTTTCACATCTTGGACTGTGACATCTGTTGTGTCTGCTAATGACTGCAAGATCTGAGGAATGTCATCCATTGCTTTACTAGCTTTGGTGTTTAATTCAATTTGATTGTCATCCTCAGTGTCATTTATCATAATGTGCTCTGGGCTTGGTATAGCCTTTGTTTCTTCATTATGAGGCTTGTTGGTGAGTGCCAATACTCTCTCGGGGCTTGTATCCTCTTTAGGTACATCGAGTATTTTTCTCCATGCATCCTCACTTGCTTTGTCAAGCTCAATTAGGTTTCCCTATAGCACTTTGTAGGCTCTCAATTTTGGTGAGAACATATTTGAATGTAACTTCATCATTTATTCAATTTCTTCCATTTTTGACTCGGGTGGCATACCATAAACTAGGGCTCTTTCCCTTATCTGTTTCTTAGAATTTAATGCAAATGTCCACCTTGATGATAGTTTTTCTAGATGTTCTTGTGGCATTTTACCTTCAAACTGTATTGGTATATATTTGAAGATACACATTGTTGTGATGATTTCCTCATGTATCTTATTCTGATCCTTGGGATTCAGAGTTAGACATTTTCTAATCTTAGGCTCTGTTACTAAACCTACCTTGATGATTGATGCACATACCTCATCAATTGTAGAAGGAAGTTTGTTCTTTATAGGTTGTTCATCTTTTTCAGTGTCTTCTATATCTTCCTTTCTATTGATGAATTTTATTCTTTTCGTTGGTGCCCATTTCCCAGTTTGAGGCTTTCTCTTGTAAGTCCTCACTTGTCCTTTCTTTACCGGTGATGAGCTTGCATCTTTAGTTGTCTGAATTCTAGTCCTTGATGCAGCAGTAGTTCTTAGTTTCTTTGCAGGTGTTGGTGGTGCATCAGACTCTATAGATTCAAAGTCACTCAATTATTCTTCTTCACCAATGGGTGATGTCATTCTTTTGTTCTAACTCTTCATCATCTACCGACAACTTCTTCTTAAGTGTCTTTACCATTTAGTCTTTCTTTCTGTCAATTTTCTTCACAACTAAGCCTATTTTTATTCTTTCCTTAGCTTCCTCATAGGTTCCAAACCTTGGTTGTGACTTGTCTAGTGGTTCATTTAACAATGCTTCAATAGCATTGGTGGCTTGATCTATGTTGATCTCATAGTCAAGTGATGCTAACCATGTTGTCCTCAGTATAGCTAGTTTGATTAAGGTGGTATCGGTGTCCACCACAAAAAAATATCTGTCTTATACTTTTCTACCAGTTGTTCTGGTATCCTCATCCTTTTCTGCATCTTGTCCTTGAATCCAGTGAAATATTCATCCATGACATATGTAAAGTTGTCACCTAGTGACTTAATGAATTCACTAATTTGAATTGTCACTAGTCAGGTGGTATCCCAGTTGAAATTACCGATAGATGGAAAGAAGTCTTGAAAGTAGAAAAACATGCACATTAGAAGTGATCCAAACTTACATGAATTAGACATTGTAGACCTGATTGTCCTTAAGTTCTCATCTAATTGCTTCAGTAGAATCTCAGATAGATCCAACTGTAGACCCTTCTTTACAATCTTGTGGGCAGTGTCAACTGCTCCACATGTAATGTTGTTCATCCTACTGGCTTGGAATATCTTTTTGTATGCACCCTAAAATGGTCGCCTAGACTATGGGCCCCCATTCTTCAATTTATCAAATGATGGAATCAATTTATCAATTTCCTAAATCAATGTTTTGCAATATTTTCAATTCAAATCAATTTCCTTGATAAAATCGTAATTAATTCAATTATTTCAATATTTCCTAAGGTTTGATCATTTTATCCATAATCTTATTTAATTAAAAGAAAAATTCCCTTTTAATTAAATAAAATAATCTTATTTAAAAGAAAATCCCTCTTTTAATTAAATTAAAAAAATCCTCACCTAAATCTCTCTTTGTGATGAAAAAAGGAAATAAATCAAATAAAAATAAATAAAAATTCTTTTTTTCTCTACACTTTGAATGCACATATTTCTAAGTGGTGGGCTTTTTCCTCTTACTTTCCTTTTTTGGGATTTATCCCACATTCCTCTTGAGGATGCATTCCTCTCCACACTTTCCTTTATAAGGAGCCATCTACTTCTCATTAAGAATCCAGATTTTATGTTATTATTATGCTGCAGGTTTGGAGAGCGATTTTGGAGGAGAGTTTGAGCACTTGAGCTTAAACATTGCAACTTCTCTTTTCTTGTCTTCTTCTCTCATGCATCCATGACAATCCATTTAGATTAATCTTGCACTTGCATGTTAGATTAGATTCATATTTCATTTCATAAAATAATATTGCATGCGTATTTCATTTCATAGATTAGTTTGTTTTCATGCATTTTTATTATATAGAATAGCTTCCATTTTCATTTGCATGCATATTCGATGATCATGGAGACTAGCACTCTTGATTTTCCTCTTTGAATCTCTCATTTTATGGTGTACTTGCATGGGCACAAACTAGGTCTAAACTGAGGGCCTCCATTATAAACCCTTGCACTCCATGAATAGAGAGCTATGAGTCACCATTTGAGACCTCATTCTTGAGAAATCTTGGATATAATGAATCATATAAGTGTGTCAATATTTTAGCACACATTTTTGGCACCCATCGTGGGGCAGAATATTCAATTTCTGGCCTCATTTTAAATTTTGCTTTCAATTTTGTTTTCTGTCCACTTTGAGTCAAATCTGACTCCACCACTGCGTCCAGGTTGCTATTTCGGTGCGGAATGACTATAAACATGCCTATACTTGTCAAAAGTTGAATCTGTGGCAAAAACAATTTGCCCAAGGAGGTCGTATAGCCCGTTGCATGAAAATCGAGGCAAATTTCAGATTATCTCTACACGAAGTTTGAGGTAGATTTTTGGACTCATTATGCATGGAATCCTGTGACAGCCATGAAACTGTCAATTTTAATCCTGTAGTCTATTGACGTCAGCAGGGTTTGAAAAGTCTTTGCCTTCACCATTGAGCTTTTTGGTTTTATAGTCTAACTTCAAATGATCATATCTTGCTCATATTTGATTCAAATTGAGTGTAATTTTTTTTTTATTTTAAGTAGAATTTCCTAAATATTACTGGGTTTGAGTTATTTTCTAGTTTTGGATTCCAAATTTATCAGAAATGGTAGGTTTTGATCACTGTACATGTCTAATCCTTTGTTTTGCAACTTTCGGAGCCTCGTACGGGCTCATACGATAACATTTTTTAGTGCAATTTTTTTTGAAAGTGCATGATTTTTCATCTAATTTATGAATATGCAATCAATTTTATGATTTTATGTTTTTTATAATGCTAACCAATCTTTGGCTTTGTTTTTCTCTGGATTATATTGTTGATTACAGCCTAATAGTGGTTTGCAGGACGTTGAAAAAGAAGAATAAAAACACAAACTACTAACAAATCATCTTGCAGGTTTCCTTGATCGATAGAATGCTAAAAATTGTGCTTGCATCTTGTTTTTGTTTTATTAAAATAGGAACGCACATGCAAGAATTTTAAAATGAACTTTTATATGATGTTTTAGGGATGGAAATAATGTCAAGAAACTATGCTCTCACCCTTTTGGGATGATCAAAAATCCAGAAAAATTATTGTCATTCTCTTACGTGTCTAAAGTGTCTTGTATTTTTGTAATCCTAAGGAATTGCATGGATGTATCCTCTCCCCTCGCCTTCGTAGATCTTGGGTGAAATAAAAATCCATACAAATCTTTTAGCATGCCTACCTCCTGAGAGCTTTAATCGAGCTGGTGAGAGTGGATTGCCCAACCGATAACAGGCTAAAGCCAAGCCCTTCTGAACTAGTAAATAAAAAATGTCACTGTGATTAATCTCACAGTGAACAGGTGTTGATTGAGTTATACTGGGAAGATCTCCCTCAGTACCCTTGTGGTGCGTTAAAACCTATAGAACGTAACTTCTGTAGGCTGGGAGGCCTCCATAACAGAGCTAATCTACCGCAAGTATAACCATCTAAACGAATGCCTTGACTAAAGAACTTTTTTGTAGTATCCAAAAACCCTCTATATGTTGGCGTGGAAGGTCAGAGATCGACTAAGACATCCTACATTTTCATGGCTCTTAGTAGAGACAATGGTCCGTTGGGAAGTGATTACCCTTGGGATTCGAATCTTGGTGTGTTTGAGAAGTGAGTGCACTGTAAGGAGGATCTTATGCCTCCAAGCTTCTAAGTTTTCCGCTATGAGTAGGCATGGCTGAACTTTAGTTCAAGTGGGAATTCAACAGATATTGCCCTGGCTTACCTAGGTTGTGGTGTGACTATTCTTTTTACAACAAACCAATTTGCTTGATGTGTCTTGCGTGAGTGAAACATCAAAACATACACCAAACATCAAAGCAAACAAAAAAATGAGCAACAACTCAAAATCTGCACTCTTAAGTGTTAAACTGTCAGCTTGCTTGATTTGCTATCTTGTCATTTCCAGTCTTCCTTGATTGATCCAGGTCAGATTGAGTCACTTACCCCGCTGTTAGAAGTCTATTTGCACTTTGGATCCTTGTGTTTTGACCTCTTGAACTAGTAATCTTTGATTTCACGAGTGACTTTGCTTGGAGTCGCTGAGCTAGAAACCATCCTTGTTGAGAAGATAAACCTTTGGATCCTTTGATAACATGCTTGGAGAGTTTTAGTAATCTCTTGTCCATTCACTTTCATACAAATTCAAATTCAATCAATATAAATTGGGTAAATCATCCTCCTGATCCATATGTGTTAGGGTATTCACCCGTTCAGTGGGCATCTCTGTGGTAGTGTTGGTTTATGCCTCTTGCAAAATTCTATCTTATCACCTCTCTTTTGGACAAGTGAGTGCTTTTATTATCCCAGTTTGGTACCAACATTCTTAGGGTCATCCTATCACCTAGTACCTTTTCTTTCATGCCAGTTACAACAAGATATCAAGTAGATTAAGGAAAGTAACCTAAAGTAGTCTTTAACCAATTACCCTTAGTTCAAACTCGCCAAAAATGTAAGGGAAAAGAACCCGTATTTGATCAATCACCCAGGAACAACTCAGAAGTTTGGTTTGATTCCAAGAGTAACCTTAGTTAATTGAGTACAACCTTAGCATATTATCTCACAGATATGGATATGAGTTACACAATGACTCAACAAGAGAGGGAAGAAATGGATAAATGCCTTGATGACATATTTGAAAAACATAGAGATACCATTTCGTTTGGCAGTTCCTCTCGTGAAAATCGACCCCTTATCTCAACTAGATATCTAGATGCACACCAAAGGGCTGAAAGAGGTAAGAGGCAAGCCTATCAAGAATAATAGTCACAACATGAAAGCCAAGATGATGAACCTTACGACACTTGTGTGAATGCAACATACACCAATGACTTGTTTAGACATTCAAGACCAAGTTCACCACTCAAAACACCTTCAAGATACACGAGTGAAAGACTTAAGAAAATTGAGTGTGAAAAGAAAGCCTTCCTAGACGAACAAGATAAAAAGGAAAAGAAATTTAGACTCCTAGAGTTGGAGAGACAAACCTTATTAGAGATAGAAAGGAAATCCTTCTAGGAAGAGAAAGATAGACTCTTGGCTCAATGACTTAATGATCAATTTAACAACATGCATGTTGGTGGTGGAAACAACTCTCCTCCATCCACCCCTCCAAAGACTCCATGAAGTGGAAGACCTTCAAGAACACCGTTACGATCTCCTAGCCCTATAGGAAGAAGGGATTCAAGACACGATCATTATAGGAGATGAACACCTCTTAGGAACTCAAGACAACCTTCACAACGTGCTCACCATGGTTCACAATATGGGGGTAGTAGCTCAAGTTTTGACCTCAACTCCCAAGACTTCATGAAGATACAATAAGAACCACTCTTCCAACAGTATGTGGAGAGATACTTAGAGAAAAACAAAGACAAGTTCCTAGATATTTTAATCAACAAGGGTGCTAAAGTCCCCTACAACTTTGATGTGGACACGAAGATTAAGAAACAAGGTCCATCTCAAGAAGAAGAGATCAAACAAATTAAGAGTATGATGGAAAAGATGTTGGCACCCAAGAGTTCATTCTCACTTGATTCAATCTATTCTAATCCTTTTTGACAAAAGTGTTATCATGAAAGACTTCCCTAGAAAGGTTGAGATCCCTCAATATGACAAGTATGATGGGAATGGAGATCCACATGATCACGTGCGTCAATTCTATACCACAACTTTTGAGTTCCATCAATATGAATCGTACCTCATGAGATTGTTCCCAAGGAGTCTTAAGGGTCAAGCGATGGAATGGTTCACCAACATAACTCCCCCCGTTAAGACTTTCAAAGATCTCATCCATAAATTTGTCCAAAACTTTGCATACAACCTTTCAAGATCTATCACCATGTTGGACTTATTCAACTTAAAGAAAAATCAAGGGGAATCCTTTTTCACTTTCTTGCAAAGGTGGAGATGATAATGCTCTTGCTACTCTAGGACCATCCCTGAAAATGAGAAGATTGACATCCTTGTTAGCAACTTGATTCCCAAAATGTGGTATGAAGTTAGGAAGATGGTTTTTGATTCCTTTGACACCATGGTTGAAACCACATGTAGGATTGAAGATATTTTGAAAGAACAAGGAATTTTGACCAAACATGGAAACAACAACAACAACAATGGTAAAAATAACAACCCTAACAAGGATAAAGGAAAGAACTCACAATGGAATAGGAACAAACAAGTGGTCAATGATGGAGTTGTAGACTCCTCCCAACCCAAAGATCAGGTTGTTCTCCACTTGTCTAGTGTTGTTCAAGCCATGAAACTCAATGCATCTAATCAACAAGAGAACAAGCCAAGATACCAAGATAGGCCTAAGAAAGAGAGACGTCAGTTTTCAAAACTTGGTGATTCATATGAGGGTGTCTTGAAAACACTCATTGCCAACAACCTTGTGCATCCTCAAGATCCCGCAAAGCATTATATACCTGATGTTAAGCCACATTGGTGGGATGAGAAAGCATTTTGCAAGTTTCACAATGACATTGGACATAATATTGAAAACTGTTGGAAACTCAAACATATCATCCAAGATCTCATTGAGAATGGAAAAATTAAGGTAGATGGACTGAACACCAATGCCAAACACAAGGCATTTAAATAACCTTTGCCCAATTATGAGAAGGGGGAAACCTCTAAACCTAAGAATGGCAAGGCTTAGGTCAATTACACTTACACAGATGCAGAGAATGTTGTCAACATGCTTGAAGTTTTAGAATAGAATGTCAACATGATGAGTGATAAAGATCAATATGGTTATGATCTAGACATGGAATCTTCTCCTATCTTTGATGAAGAACTCATCGTGGTGCTAAGGGGTCCTAACTCTAGAGTGTCATCTCAAACTCTCAATGATGTCACATGAAGTCAAGGTCCCCTTGTCATTAGAGGACCCAGTTCAAGTCAACCAAGTAAACCAAAGCAAGTGGCATCCAAGAATGTCACCTCAAAACTAGTAGTCAATCCTAAGTCAAGCTATAATCTTGTTGACCAGTTGCAAAGAACCCTAGCTCAAATTTTGATCTTTGAGCTCTTAGAGTTGTCCCTAAGACACAAGAAAGTCCTTGAGGATTCTTTGTGCACAACGAACGTCCCCAACAACTTAGACGTTGATCAATTCCAAAACATGGTTAATCATATTGCTAGCCCTCATTACCTTACTTTTTTGGAGGATGATGATAAAGCTTTGAGCCACCCACACAATCTCGCTCTTCATATTGAGGTCATGATCCACAAAATCCATGTTAGGCGCATGTTGATAGCTGGGGGTGCTGGGATTAATATTTATTCATTAAGTCTTTTGAAGACGTTGGGTTATTCTAAACAAGTCATAGATACTGGAAAAAAATCACTATCAAATCCTATGATGAGGTGGAAAGAAGTTCCAAGGGGTTGGTCGTCCTTCCTATTAGGATTGGCCCTGTTGAAAAAGATATTTTATTCCAAATAGTTGACGTTGGCCCCCTTGCGTACAATATCTTACTCATCAAACCATGGATTCATGATATGAAAGAAGTGTCATCTACCTATCATCAGTGTGTTAAGTTCCCTTACAATGGAATAGAAATTTGTATACCTAGGGATAACACTTTATCTATTAACTCAGTTTCAGTGGGTGCGCATGTTCCCCTCAATAGAGAAGTAGAAGACTTTGATGCAACCTTAGCTGAATGTAAAGACAAGTTCAAGTCAGTAGACCTTGGTATGGGGGGGTATCAACTCAACTCCCTCACAACACTACTAGTTTCACCTAGGTCTTATGGAAAGCCTTCACAAGAAATGTGACTTTCCTCTTCAGCTATAACTTTATTTGGCACATTTGTAGAGTCCTCAGTGCCTATTCAAGATGAGAAAAAAGAGACGGTTGTTAGAGACTAGATTTATAGAGAATATAAATACATGCACAATGAGAACTTATCTCCCTATCCTAAGGCTTATGGAAGAGGTATACTTTTTTCAAACAAATGGGCTATCTTGGACATGGCCCTCTTAGTCACAGATTGGATGCTAGAGCCGAACCCCTGGATCATAATCTTTTTGGATGCAAGTCTAAGAAGACGGTTGGCCTAGGATTTGTGAATCGCAACAAGAACACTACTCCTATCCTTGATGGGTCAGATAGTTAAGATGAACCAGAATACATACCTAATTTGACAAATCAGCAAGACAGGTATGAATATCGGGTCCCTTCCACTAATCTCCTTTGAGGAGATCCAAATATTACAGTCACTCATGAGATAGTTGCAACCTTAGCAAAAGATGAATAAGATGTAGAAGACCCTTTAAAAGAACGTCAATGAAAGAATCTTGTTCATTTAATGGAAAGAGAAGGTGTTACCCTTGATGACACTAGAACTTCCACATCAAGACCTCCCAAACCTTCATGGTGTAAACATCCTAGTGAAATTTTAGAAACAAGTTCATGTGAGTATGAATGGGACTCCTTCTTAGAGCCTTCCATAGTTGACATGGATGTTGATGTCATCTACACTTATAGTTCTCAACCCGAGGTAGCCGACGAGTCATGTGTAGGATTAGAGGATTTGAACCCACATGTTGCCTTAGTGGACAATTCTTCACTTGTTAGGATGAATCCTGATTTGGGTAGCTTAGAAGGATACTTGACGGACTCTGACTCTTTGGTCACCAGAGATGATATCGTTTAGATTTACAACCTTGAACCAGTCATTGAATTACCTCTTGTTCATCGTAACCTCATTGATTGGTCCCAATTCTATCAAGAACCTGAGCTCTTAAAATTTCAAAATGAATATGAGATAGCTTGTTACTTGAATGCCATTGAACCCATAGTCTCTTTCACCAGTGAACCGACTACCAACATGATAGAGTCAGACATCAAGTACATTAGTCACAAAATAAAAAGAAAATAAAATCAAAAGAATAGGAGTTTTGATGGAAAAAACCACTGTGTGGCGGTGTCAGAACCAAAAAAAGTAAAAAGAAATGACAGTATCCAAGGGTGAAAAGCTCTCTGAGGTGCCTAAGGATGAGGTACTTGATCGTCCTCCTAGATACTTTCAAGATAGATCTTTATTTCTTATTGAACCAACACAAGCAGTCAATTTGGGTGCAAATGAGGCTCCACAAATAGCACACTTGGCTAATTCCTTGTCACACAAGAAAAATAAGCTTACACTAAGTTCTTACAGAAACAGAAGATCAACTTTGCATGGACTTATTTAGCTATGCCAGGGTTGGACACTAATCTTATCATGCATCACTTGTCCATAGCTCCAGGTGTCAAACCAGTTAAACAGAAATTAAGAAAGATGCATCCTCACATAGCTCTCCTAGTCAAATCAAAATTAGAGAAACTCCTTGGTGCAAGATTCATAAGAGCTATTTCCTATGCTGAATGGATATCAAACATTGTACCAGTTTCCAAACATGACAAATCCATTTGAGTTGGCACATATTTTAGAGATGTCAATAGAGCATGCCCAAAGGATGAATTTCCACTTCCCAATATACAAAAAAAAATAGTGGATATGACACACACTTAGATGATTTAGAAGTCATTCTAGATCGCATGGAACAATTTCACCTAAGGTTAAATCCTAAAAAGTGTACATTTGGAGTCACCTCTGGAAAACTACTAGGATTCAACATTTCAGCAAGAGGAATAGAGTTAGACCCTAAAAACGTCCAAGCAATCATAGATATGCCACCTCCTAGAAACATTAGTCAAATGAGGAGTCTTCAAGGACATCTTCAATCCATAAGGAGATTCATTTCGCAGTTGGCAGATAGAGCTCAACCTTTCAACAAGAACTTACACAAGGGAGTCAAATGTGTTTGGAATGAGGATTGTCAAAAGAGCATAGATCAAATCAAGAAATACTTGGAAAATTCCCCCATTTTAATGCCTCCTATCCTAGGGAAACCACTTATTCTATACATTTCAGCGACAAAATCTTCCTTGCGGGCATTACTAGCTCAACTTGATGAACATGGGAAAGAAAGAGTAATATACTACATTAGCCACACTCTTGTTTCATATGAGGTTAACTACACTAGCATTGAGAAAGCTTTCCTTGCAGTTGTGTTTGCTTCCCAAAAGTTGTGACATTACATGCTTGCACACACTATACATCTCATAGAAAAAATAGATCCACTCAAGTATTTACTAGGTAAGGTTGCCCTCATAGGTAGACTTTCTAAATGGATGATGATCCTTTTAGAGTTTGACATAAAGTACATTGAGCATAAAGCAATCAAAGGACAAGCCATAACAGATCAATTGATTGATTTCCCAATACAAGATAATGCACCTATTCAAGTTGACTTCCCAGATGAACACCTCATGTATATGACTGAAAGAACATGGAAGATGTTCTTTGATGGATCCTTTATGCAAAATGGTTCAGGAGCTAGTGTGTTGTTTGTTTCTCCTCATGGGTACACGATTCCTAAGTCTTACAAGTTATTGTTCCCATGTACAAACAATATTGTTGAGTATGAAGCTTTAAAAAATGGACTTAAGATAGCCATAGAATGGAGAATCATAGAGTTACACATCTATGGGGATTCACAACTAATAATCAACCAAGTCAATGATGAATATCAAACAAAAAATGAGAAACAGGTACCTTACAAGCAAATGGTTGATTCCTTGAAATGATACTTCAAATTTGTCACGTTTCAACAAATCCCTAAAGAAGAAAACAAAGAAGCTGATGCTATGTCTACACTTGATTCACTCCTTCAGTTAGGGCAACATGAATCCAACTTTGAATTCCTGGTGGAAGAGCTACATCACCCTATCTTTGACTCCCAAGAAATTCATGTCATTTGTACCCTTGTTGGTCATGAGTCATCTCATTATGGTTCCATTTACTCATACCTTTGCGATGGCATTATACCTAAAAAATTTAATCGATCTGAACGCAAAAACCTTACTCGAAATGCCTCTCACCATTCCCTTATCTCTAGTGATTTGTATAGGAGGGATCTAGATGGAACACTTCTTAGATGCTTAGAAAAGGAAGAATCTTAACAAGTGTTAGTTGACATCCACGAGGGCATCTATGGGGGACATTCCAATGGTCTTTCCATGGCCAAAAGGTTGCTTAGGGTGGGGTACTATTGGCCTATGATGTAGATTGATGCACTAGATTTTGCAAATTCATGTGAAAAGTGTAAAAAACATGGTAACCTGATACATGCTCCAGGTAGGGAGCTCATTCTTTCTATATCTCATTGGCCATTTCAGCATTGGGCCTTTGATCTTGTTGGGCATATTCATCCCAACTCATCAGGTGGACACAAGTTTATTATAACTGCTACTGATTACTTCACTAAATGGGTAGAAGTTGTCCCACTTTTTGTTGCCTCAGGCAAGACAATCTCTCTATTCATTCTGAACCATATCATCCATCGATATGGAGTGCCTTCTGAGATTATCACTGACAACAGAGGCCAGTTCAAAAATAAAGATCTTACACAACTCTGCAAGAAATTCAAGATTAAACAACATTGGTCCTCCGTTTACTTCCCGCAAGAAAATGGTCAAGCAGAGGCATCAAACAAAACCATTCTTAAAATCTTACATAGAATAGTTTGTAAGTGGTAGAGATTGGCACTTACAGATAAATCTGGCTTTGTGGGCCGATAGAATGAGTATTCGTACTCCTACTGGGGCTACTCCTTTTTCCCTTACATATGGCATTCAAGTAGTGTTACCTTTAGAGGTTGAGATTCCTTCACTTAGAGTTTCCCTCAAAGGTCTAGTTACAGATGAAGACTACCGTGCCATGAGACTTCAAGAGTTAGAACTTCTAGATGAGAAATGCCAAGCATCATTTGACCATATGAGGGTTTATCAAAAGTGCATGTCCAAAGCCTTCAACAAAAAGGTTCACCCTAGAGAATTCTAAGTGGGAGATCTTGTCCTACGTGAAAATCCCGAGAATCAACAACATAGAGATCAAAAGGGCAAATTTGAACCTAATTAGCTTGGACCTTACATCATTACAACAACTTTTGGGTCAGGTGCTTATTTATTGTCTACAACAGAGGGAGAGCAGCTCCCTGATCCTATCAATGTCTTGCACCTGAAGAAGTTCTATCCATGATGCCCATTTTGTCTGGGGTCATCCTTTGTACATACTTATTGATCCTGAAAAAATCCAAAAAAGATATATATTCAAAAATTCTGAAAATCAGAAAATGTCCTAAAAAAATGGTCATCTTACTGAAAACCCAGCAATAAGTGATTTGATGTATCTCCAAATAAATCATATATTCCAAAAATACAAAAAAAAAATCAAAAAATTCAAAAAGAAAAAGAAAAAGTGCCTTGGTGAAAACCTAGAAACAGGCGCCTTGGTAGCAAAAAAGTGTAGTAAAATCCAAGTGGTGAAAACTTGGAAACGTGCGCTACTTGAGGCCTTTGCACCCCTATTTCTTAGCATTTGTCCTTGACACTTAACCTTTCTCCATCATGCCTTGTCCTTGTTGCCTTGGTTTGGGATTGGTCTTTGTCTTTTTCTAGGGGCATAACTATGTTAGCTTTGGTCTCTTGGATGCGTTAGTCTTTAGGACACCTCACAAATGATGTTTTTCAACACCACCCCACCTGTGTTTTTCAACACAACCCGTGACATCGAGTGTTTTTCAACACTTACCGGTTTGGTCTTACCCATTTTTGTCATATGATCTTACCTACTTGCAACCATTCGATCCTTATCCTCGAAACTCAGTATCAGTTAACACACTTAATTTTTTAAACACCACTTAATGCTTGAGCTTTGCCATGATCTTTTCTTTGTGTGCTGAATGTTATTGATTTTTTTTGAGTGTCCTTGTCTAATAAGTCTCTCTGATATGCATAGCTAGAGGACTTGGGGCATGGAGCATATTTTTATTTTCTTTATGCTTGTGGGTGTGGTCTTGAAACTCTAGAGTGTCTCTTGTTGTCCCCTTGAAACACTTAGGATATTTGAGGCATCATCCTTGACTATTTTTGCACAACCGTTCTTATGATCATCCCGACATCTATGCCTTGATGTGAGCGTGGTTTTGCTACATTAAATTGGGTAAGCTAACATCGAAGTCATCTTGACCTTTATGTCTTTGATGTTTATGTTAGAATCTTTCCACATCCCAATCCGATATAAATCACATTCATATCTTCATAGTTGTGCTTGTGACTAGTGATGATTGTGTGATTTTCCGATGTCCGTTAATAATGGCCCAATGATGAAAATAAGTTCCTTAAAATTCTCTAATGAATCATGAACACAAAATCCTATGTTACAGTTTCTCTATTGCAAGTACACCTTTGCATTTTCATGTAGCTTGCATTGTTAGACTTCATGTTAATTTGCATTTTTAGGTTGCATTATGAGTTTGAGATGGTTTTTTCCTTTACCTTGCGTGTGGAATTTTAATCAACTGTGGTCATGTTTTGATCTTCATTTCCTTATCTTCTTTCGTGACCTTAATCAAAATTTTCTATCTTAAACAGTTGATTGATTTTGGGGCATTCTCTTTCTTAAGGCAAATTCTCTTTCTTCTCTCCATTTCTTTCCACCTCTTCCAAACTTCTATCTTCCATTCGCTTTCACCCCACTTCTTTTCTTCTAATTTAATCTTGGGGCATAATCTTTCGTGCCTAATGATATACCTTGGTTCTTTGATCCTTATATCTTTCATCTTACATCAAGAACCTTATCTTTAGTTCGATTTGATAAAATTTATCAATTTGTTGTTTCTCCTCTATCTCATTTTGATTTCAATCACGAGGGGGCAGTACCTATCAAACTTCAATCCTTGATTCAGCTCTATCAATCCTATCAATTGCTCTGCTTGGGGCAACCTTGCTTGAGATTCTTATCTTGGACATGTCAATTACCTATTTACAGGGGTATTGACCCTGTCTTTTTCAAACATCTTATCTTTGTCCTGATGTGTTCTTGTCTATCGATCACATGTCTGGGTTGTTTTGTGATCTCAAATCGATCTCACACTTCAACTACATTCTTTGACTACATGTGTTCCCATAAAGATCACACATTAGTCAAAGAGGGGCAAATGTATACACCCTAAAATGGTCACCTAGACTATGGGCCCCCATTCTTTAATTTATCAAATGACGAAATCAATTTATCAATTTCCTGAATCAATGCCTTGCAATATTTTCAATTCAAATCAATTTCCTTGATCAAATCGTAATTAATTCAATTATTTCAATATTTCCTAAGGTTTGATCATTTTATCCATAA
>MU225818.1:1375448-1419488 GCA_018584345.1 Thuja plicata | reverse complement strand
TTCCTGAATCAATGCCTTGCAATATTTTCAATTCAAATCAATTTCCTTGATCAAATCGTAATTAATTCAATTATTTCAATATTTCCTAAGGTTTGATCATTTTATCCATAATCTTATTTAATTAAAACAAAACTTCCCTTTTAATTAAATAAAATAATCTTATTTAAAAGAAAATCCCTCTTTTAATTAAATAAATAAAATCCTCACCTAAATCTCTCTTTGTGATGAAAAAAGGAAATAAATAAAATAAATCAAATAAAAATTCCTTTTTTCTCTACACTTTGAATGCACATATTTCTAAGTAGTGGGCTTTTCCCTCTTACTTAGCTTTTTAGGGATTTATCCCACATTGCTCTTGAGGATGCATTCCTCTCCACACTTTCCTTTATAAGGATCCCTCTCCTCATTAAGAATCCATATTTTATGTTATTGTTATGTTGCAGGTTTGGAGAGCAATTTTGGAGGAGAGTTTGAGCACTTGAGCTTGAACATTACAACTTCTCTTTTCTTGTCTTCTTCTCTCATGCATCCTTGGCAATCCATTTAGATTACTCTTTCACTTGCATGTTAGATTAGATTCATATTTCATTTCATAGAATAATATTGCATGTGTATTTCCTTTCATAGATTAGTTTGCTTTCATGCATTGTTATCATATAGAATAGCTTCCATTTTCATTTGCATGCATATTTGATGATCATGGAGACTAGCACTCTTGCTTTTCCTCTTTGAATCTCTCATTTTATGGTGTACTTGCATGGTTACAAACTATGTCTAAACTGATGTCCTCCATTATAAACTATTGCACTCCATGAATAGAGAGCTATGAGTCTCCATTTGAGACCTGCAATCTTGGATATAATGACTCATAGAAGTGTGTCAATATTTTAGCACACACTTGTATCCTAGCACACCTGCACAAAATTTCATTTTGGGATCTTTAATGGAATTTACCTTCAATCCTCTTCCATCCCATTCTGAACCTGTCATCTTCTTAATATCGAGGCGAGGAGGGTGTTTAAGTGCCTTGACTTTGTCAGTTATAGGATAACCGATCACAATGTGTATCACATCCCTAGTGATCTATTTTGGCTTTTCCAACCACATCTTTCAGTCATGCACTCTGCTCAGCACTATCCGGATCCACTCAGTTTTAAACTCCTTCGGGGACATTAGGGCATTTGTGAGCCCTTTCACCTTGATATTTTTATGCTCATCCTTGATGGTTCCATTTGTGCAAAGCTTCTTGTAAGCTTTCTCAACCTCAGGATCTCCTATCTCAGCGATCTTGCAATGTATGTATGCCCTGACATCCTCGACGAGAAAAACCCTAGGTGGTATGCTTGAGAATGCACCAACGTCATCAGGTTGTGAGGCAACCTCTGGATAGATCTTGTATTTAGGTTCTTCACAAGTAGCATTCTTGATCAGATTAACCTTTTCCTCCTTGGCATTCTTGATCTTGGTTACACGGGATGTGGTTGCCATGATTTTGCAAATTTAGGGATTTTCCAGTAAAACAAACAGTGAGCTCAATGAATCTAGTTACTTACTTAACCTATTGTAGGTGTTGTAGATTTGTTTGAATGCCCTGAATATGCTTCTTAATCACTTCTTCAATATTTTCGTTGTTGGTTGCTCTGCTTCTTCACTCTCAATCACATGGTGAATAATGAGCTCTTCCATCGCCCTTTTTATAGACGATGCCCTAAGTGGTGCGTTTAATGCTCTACCCACTTCTCGGTGTTTGAAGATGGAGTCGCTTGGGTATCACACAAACTTTAAGCTCAGGGTAAGTGACAACTCACTTAACCTTTCACATGTTTACCGACGGTGCTCGGTAAATGACGAAGACTTCAATGTCTTTTTACATTATTATCGATGATTCTCAGTTTACACTGGCAACTTGGTTTTTGTATGTTAACCAACAATTCTCGGTAAGCATTGACAACTTAGCTTTGTAAGTACACCGATGATTTTTAGTATGCATTAACCAACAAGATTGAA
The DNA here is from genome assembly GCA_018584345.1 of Thuja plicata. Classification (NCBI taxonomy): domain Eukaryota; kingdom Viridiplantae; phylum Streptophyta; class Pinopsida; order Cupressales; family Cupressaceae; genus Thuja; species Thuja plicata. The sequence goes on along the minus strand of MU225818.1, from coordinate 1,417,481 downwards.
TTCACATAATCATAACTAGTATAACCATAGTGCATCTTTAATCATGCTAGTTTGGCATTTCATCAATGTATAATGGAACTGATGTAAAATATAACTTGGTATCGTGCAGTTCCATACTTACTTGTTCAAATTAGGTGGGGGTGGTGATATCACCAGATCCATTGGATAAGGTGTCACCAATTGTATTTCTCGGTCCAGCATCAACAGTGTTTGCAGCTTTCCTCCACATTTTGTTTCTCATCTTCCTGATGTCTTCAATGGTATTGTCATTGGGAAAAGTGCTTCTTTGTCATTCAGTCTCTACAATCCTTTCTTAGATGACCGAATCTATGAAAATGTAAGCATGTCATTCTGGGGTTGGTCTAGCTTTTGGACTTTCTTGTCCATTTCCTCATGCAGTTTGCAAATATGTGACCAAATCTACCACATACTGTGCAGTTTTTCCATGTTTTGTAACCCAAACATATGAGTTACCGACTCTTTTCGGTTGATAAGCATTTTCTTGATCTTTTGGCTTCCATGCCTTCTTTTTCTTTTTCCTGCATTCAAGAAATGTGTGCCCATACATTTCGCAAGTAGGACATTATTTTTTTATGTAGGTTTCCTTCTTTGGTTGTTTCACCTCAGATTTACATTCATATGCTTTATGTCCTTTCATGTTACATTTATAACAATTTCCTATGAATGAAGATGTGAATTTAGGAATACCTTTAATTTTTCTTTTGCAAACATTTGATGTGTGGTTTGGTTTTCTACAGTGATTGCATGACTGCTTCCTTGGTCTAGGATTTGTGTAGACATCTTTGTGATCAACTTGGTATGGTGACTCTCCATGCTCAGTATACCCTAACCTGGTATTGTTGTTGACTCTTCTTTGTCCATCTAGAAAATCATGCATCCTTTTTGTACTTTCTTCAGATTTCTTGATCATATCATTGTGATGTTGTTGAATCTTTACTTCATGCTTTAGTTTCTCATTTTCTTCTCTTAGCTCACCAATAGCTTCTATTTTTTCAATGAGTTCTATGTTCACTCGGTTTTCCTCCTGACTCATAAGAATAATTTGATTTCTGATCTCATGATGATGTTCAATAAGTATTTGTGTTTGTGATTCTCTCTCTTGTAGCTTTTTAGTGATCTTCCTCATGTCATCAATAGCTAGTGTTCTTTCTTGTTCAGCTTGTCTAGCATAATTCATAACATCAATCATCCTTACCATCTGTGTCTCTTGACCAATTTGCAGTATCTTTACTTTCTTTATCAGATGTTGATTGATTTCATTTAGACTTGTGATGCTTCCTTTAGATGTGTCTGATGTATTGCTAGATGTGGATCCTGATGACTCAAATAAATTAGGTATCTCTTCTTCATGATAGTCTGTTTCATTGCATCAAGATTCCATAAAATTTCTTTCATCTAGTAGCTCTCTCATCTTGATTCTTGTTGCTTTGTACTGCTCATAGAAGATCTGTATCTCTAACTTCTTGTTCTCAATACTCTTGTCTAGCTTATACCTTTCCATTGTATGATCTTTTCTCTTAAGTATTTTAAACTTTTCCAAATAAGAGATCTAGCTCTTATACCAATTGTTGGAAATAATGGAATGATGTGTACTGAGAGGGGAGTGGTGAATAAGTACCCTTTAAAATTTTTATTCAATTAACCTTAATCCTTTATGTAATCAATTGCTTGTATTACTGATCATATATGTTATTCTATCTTTATGCATGTAATATCAATTCATAAACTTAATTGCATGTAAAAATTCATAGAAACATTCATGAAATGTATTGACACATGACACAAGATTTGATAACGTAGAAAAACCCTGTTAGAAGGTAAAAACTATGGTGGGGATGAAACCCACAAAAACTTCATTATCTGCATAATGGAAGGGGTCAGTTAAGGCTTACAAGTTTGATCACTTTTGATGATCTTACCCTATTAGGAGTAACATGTAGAGACTGGTTAAGGTCTACTCTGTTAAGAGCTTTAGCAACACTGTTTAGTGTGCACTCAATTAAGAGGTTTACAAAAGGATTGTTCAATCCACCTTCTTAAAGGATTTCTTCTATTTGCTACACTTGTTAGAATGTAGTCAAAAATATTCATTGACCTGAGCTTATACAATCTAGAATTTCTAAATACAGATCCATTAAAGTTCACATGTATAATTATGACCTATAGTGATTGATCAATACCTTTGTTCTGCTTGGTAGCCTTGAATCTAGTTCTTGATAACCTATTTCATCTTTTGTTGTCCTTCTGCATAAAACTCTGTCTCTGATCCATAGAAGTGTTCACGGCTACAATCATCATCACATCATCTTGTTCTGATTGATTACACACCTATCTATACATTGAATTGACCTAAATAAGTTTCACGCTATACAAAGATAATTCTATGATCAAAGGTTTACAACTTGACCTTGATCTCCTAGTTTGTATGTTTATAATCAGTTAGACTAATTAAAACAATTACAATTACATTTCTTGTCCCTCAAGAAATGGTTTTAAAGATATGTTTTAAATCTAAATATAAAACTTAAGTGTTTTATTTGATGTGTAAGTCAGATCCACATTTCTCGGAATAAAATTGTCTCTTGGTAGACTGGTGCTCGGGTTGCTCTGTAGACTTTCCTCTCGGGTTTCTTTGTATACTGTCTGTCGGTAGACTCTATTGTCTGCTTGTCGGGTTCCTCTATTGGGTTACTCTATCAGGTTCAACTTCAACATTTTCAGGTTGCACTTGTAAAATGCATCGTCGGTTTACATTGTAACCTGCTCTGTCGGGTCATACTGAAATCCTGTCTTTCGGTGATCATGTACCGACGGTTCCAAAACTTGTTTCCTTTTGCATACTAATGGAAAAATATGTCATCAGGCCTAACTAATTTCATGATACCAATTATTGTTTTGGCCTTAGGAAGTTGAACTAACTACCATGCACTAACTACTATTTAAGAAAGACAATTCATGATGGATACATAAATGAATATATTATGCATAAGGAAAATAAGAATTTTATGTTAACACCAAGCACTACTGGGAGCTTGACCCTGCAAAAAATGGACTTGTGATGTTTTCACAATAGGACATATGTTGTTGTGTAAGCTCCCAGTAGTACTTAGGAAAATTTGCATGTTCATCACTTGTGCATATACCTTCTCTAATCAAATCTTATATACAGGTGAAGGTTGTATATTTTGTATATGTTGTGTGTGTGCGCGCGCATATGTGTGTGTGTGTGTGTGGAAGAAAAATAAATTGAGCAATTGAATCAAGGTATGATGCTCCTCTCATAGACAGGCCTACAATATCTCTGAAACTGATCGCTTATCCATCATCAACAAGTGAAGAGGACAAAATAGATACCGACTTGAAAAAAGAGGTATATAGAATCTTACAACAAACACATAGAGATAAGATAAGATAAGATAAGATAAATTTATTATTGTCCAACAGAAGACCAACAAGGGTTTATGGGACGGGAAACAAACAACCAAAAAGCAAGAAACCAGCGGACCACCAAACAGTGGTCGGGGGAACAACAAAAAGAACAAGGAACCAAATAAGAAGAAGCAGAGAACAAAGAACCACTAGGGAAAGGACTAGGGGTTCTTCCCGAGTGGAAAGAAATACAACACAGAAGGATAGTGACCCAGAAGAATAAGGGTATGGAGTCATCATCGTGATCTGCTGGTGGTCTATTGTTGATGAGTAGAAGCACTGCGAGGTCTCACAGATCTGGAGTGACCGATGGTGGAGGCACATGAGGGCCGCTTCACACCCCGAGCCGGGGGTGAGGGCAAGAAGAAATCCGTAATGAGCTGCTCGGTGACTAGATTCTGGGGAAATAGAAGCTATAGGGTATGGTCACGAAGCTGAACCGTCTCCCGTAAATAGAGTGCCAGACACCTCTGGTTGGAGTAGCAAAAGAAGGAAGTCAAGGAGCTGCAATCTTTGAATAAGCAATAGGATCTCCCTTTGATCTCATAGTATATAGGGCAAAAGAAAATGAAATGTGCCTCAGTCTCAATCTCAGACAATGTGCATAAACTGCAAATACGATCCTCTCTGTCAATGTGATGATCAGTCTATGCTCGCAGGCGGTTAGAGCCGACTCTGAAAGATCCCAACGCGATCCAGAGAGCATGGCACCAATGCTGTGATAAATATCTGGGTCGAACGATGATCCCATCCTAGATGTGTAAGAAGTGCTTAGCATAAAAATCCATCCTCGGATGTAAACCCCCACTAGGGTTGGTCTAGGTCGAGATGATGTACTACCTGTAGATGTCAAGTCTGACATGCTCTTTCAACTCCTGTCTGGAGAGGAGAAGATGAGCCATAGCGTCCAAAGAAAACTGAAAGTGGGATAGACGATCAATATCAATCCCGATGGAACCCAAAAGGGAAGTGTCCTGAGCATACAAACAATGAGGTCTAGAGGAGGTGTCAGATTTAGCCAGCTCAACAAAAGAGCAATAGGCAAGGTAAGAGTATCTACTCCAGCCATCCGAAGAGTTTGCGAAGCAATGTAGGCGGTGAAGAAACCAGACCAGGTCGAAGATGGCTCCCAACCTAAAGGGATGAGCCCCGAACTCAGCTGGGATGATGCTGTGGGAGGTGGTACGATGACATCTGATAATACATCGAAGGAGGAGAGTTTGTATACGCTCAATAGAGGCCCAGTCAAAATCAAGGAGGGATGGTCCCCAAACAATAGAGCCATAGAGTATAGTAGGCCTAACCAGATAATCCATGAGGGATAACTTGGACGAGGTGTCCTGAAAGTGGTGTCTAAAGCATTTTCTCTCAATTAGGGTGAGGGAACCCATCCCTTTGTTGATCCTGGGCTGAATAGCAGGTCTCAAACTAAAGCGAGGACTGGAAAACTTAACCCTGAGGTATGTGTATGCGGAGGCAATCTTGATCTTCTATCCCTGGAAGTAGAAGTGTAAATGCGAGGTCTTCAAGTAGTTGAAGACCATGACCCGTGTCTTCCCCAGATTAACCATGAGCTGTCTCAAGTTACAAAAGGAGGCCAAGATATCAAGAATTCTCTGGAGACCCTCAGGTGAGGAGGCTAGGAGAATCACGTCATCAACAAAAAGAAGAATGGAAACTAAGACCTGGTGTAAATAGAAGCCATCACCTGGGAGAGACGAGTCTCTGATGAAACCCTTGATCTCCTCAATGTAGATGCCAAATAAGGTGGGGGAAAGAGGGTATCCCTGTTTCACCCCAATCGTGCTCTGAATAGGATCTGAGAAGCCCTTCGGGGTCCTGAATCTACCCTCAACACACTCATAAAGTCTCATAATAGCAGTCAAAAGAATCTCAGATATCCCAATGTCTCTAAGTCTCTGAAAAAGGGCCACCCAAGGGACAAAATCAAACGCCTTATGAAAGTCAATGAAGCAGCAATAGAATTTCCTAGAGCGATAGCGAGCCTCCTCAATGATCGCCTGTAGTGTCAAGATGTGGTCCATGGTCTGGTAATCTGCACGGAAATCGGCTTGACCTCTAGCCCTGCAGCCTAACCTGTCAAGCTGAGAAGAAAGGATAGAGTTCAATGTCGTGGCATAGAGTTTGGCAAAGGTATGCCCAATCATGATGGTTCTATAGTTGTCGAGGTCCGATATTGATCTAGTTTGTAGAGAGAAGTGATAAACATGAATATATGGAGTAGTCAAAAGAATGATATGCCTAACAAATGTTACAAAGCATGAAGATAGTCAATCAAAATACAATAAGGCTACCCTAATAGAGGATCTCTATAGAATTTTCACACTCACGTGGATCTCCTCTAAAAAACCCTCTACACTCGACAACCAATCCAAAACTAACTTTAAACTGCCCTACAACACTCAAAACCGACTATTACACTAATTTTTGGTTTATACAAGTTGTTAAGTTGACAACTACCATGTCAACTTCAACCATTTCACACCATGAATTTATTATACACCTTATCTAAGGCTTAAAACATTCTAATCCAACCAAAATACTATCTCTAAGGTCATCTAGACCTCATAGTGACCCTTAAGGCATATTTTACCAATAAGGCACTATTACAACATTTTAGCACATTTAGTGCATTTACAACATTTTAATGGCTTTCTTGCCATATTACAATCATTGATGACCTTATAGGTCTTTAATCAATCTCACTTAACCTTGAATCAATCAAGTGACCCCAAGGTTACCCTACTAGCCCTTATGCCAAGCTTGGCTTACAAATCTTGTTTATGATCATAATGATCCATAAACATTACAACATGTTTTAAACAATATGAAATGATCATCCATGGTCTCATTACAATGCCAAATGACCTTTTATGGTCATGTCCCCATCTCCCTAGGATCCATAGTTACCCTGGTGTACCTTTATGGCCTTGGTGCTCCTGCACCGCATACCTTGTTGGGAGGGGATCATCCTTTTGAAATGGTCAATGTCTTAGAAGTTTTAGGGTTAGGATATTTTCTAGTCTTATGAACAGATGCAATTGTATGCTAATGAAGAAATACATCTTTTTGGCCCTTCAAAGGGAATGTTGCAAGGAAAATAGAGAGAATTCTAGAAGAGGGTGATCAAAATATGTGGCATATATAGCTATTAATGGCTCCAAGACATTGTTTAAGAATGAAACAAAGATAGAAAGATCTAAAATTGAGCATCTGAGTCACAATGATCAGCCTAAGTATCTTATAGAGTACATGGAAATATGTATGGGACAATCATATACAATTAAAGCATGGTATGAATTACATCAATGTCAATGATGCATCAAAGAGAGTGGCCATGAAGATTAGAATAAACACCAAGCAATGCAAGTCTAATACATTTGATCTATAATCTGCAAGAATTAAAATATGTTAGCATACACATAGATCAAAAGTAATAAAAGAAAATTAAAAGTGCATCTATTAATAATCTATTTATATAACAATCATAATTCCTCCCTTCCATATTATGCTTGCACACAACGACAATATCAACCATTTCTAACCACTGTAGTAGAAGAAATGCAATAATTGATATATCTCGCAAAGAGCTTATGGTATCCCTAGTATATTTATACTAGTTGCCTCGTGCATGGGTAACAATAAAATTTGGCTCACTCTAGCTATAAACATCACTTCTACAGGGGTCAGTCTCTTTAGAAGAATTGGTTGTTGACCTAGATCTAACTTATTTGTTGTAGAGAAACCGTGCACACCGTTTTCAGAAAAATATCTATAACATATGATTTCTTGAATATTCATTTGAATGGGCATTCCCATATAAATTTCTTTGTATGCCTTGCATGCTCCTTGTCAAAAAAATTTAATTGTTCATTAGACACTTTTATTGAAACATCATTCTCATCATGATAAGCATGAGGGGAGTGATTTTTAGGTGTGCTAGGCAAGATGTGTTTGACACAAGGAAGATGGTTTTCCTATATTCTTGGTGGGAATAAGTTAACATACAATTGAGGTTCAACACTATTACAAGTTACAGTATAAGAAGTCGCGAGTTGGTAACTCTTCATGTGGGAATCTTAGATTTAGAATAGTGAGTTATGAAACTCGTAAATAAGTACAAGTTCTAACAAAACATAATCGTTCCTAGGAAACAAGAAAGGAAAAATATTAAATGCAAGAAAAAGGAATTTGGTTCATGCTTTCAATGTCTTTATAGATTTTATTGCAAATGTAAATGATAATAATGCAATTAATTAACCACTTATTTAAATAATATGAAATGATAACGATAATGCAATTAATTAACCAATTGATTATATCATGTGATATGACAATGCTATGCTCGACTAATTATATAATTAAGTAATACGAGATAACAATATTGTGATTAATGAGTGAATGCAAACACATAAGCAAAAAAAATTAGAATGCAATGCCTCTAATCTAAAAGTTTCATGAATATTAAAGTAGATATGAACATCCAAATAAAAAATAGTGCAATCCTATGTTGGGTTCACTGTAATGTCCCTTGTCAATTTGTAACCTTGGATCTCTCTAGTCTACTTATCATGCTTGTAATTCATATAGATTTCTTTAGTATTTGGACTTAATTTAATAAGTGATAATTTAAATAACATTTATATTTCCTCTCACGACTATATCGATGATCCCATGTCCACTTATTACCCTGTCGAATTGGATAGGAAGACTTTGGTATGCAACCAAGGCGCTTAAAGACCATTCCCAATAGGCTCCCTCAAGGTTTACAGGTCCAAGCCCAAACTATTAAGACGCTGACCCCCACCCTATTTTGGGACAGAAAGCTATTGGCGGGATTTACACAAGCTCTCCTTCAAGTCATCCTTATATTCCTTCCCTCCAGTCCAGTAAGTGACAAATCAAAGTAGGAATATATATATATATATATATAAAATCTTACTATATACATACATATCCTTTGTACTATATATGTATATAAGATGTAAGTGATATATATTTATGGTATTATGGATATTAAGTCAATGCATAATATATATTAATTATATTAGAATATGTAAGGACCTCTGGTCCTGATAGAATGTAGATATAATATTCTGTTATTCAGCATTGATTCATAAATACTTGACAGCCAAATGATGTAATACAAATTCTCTTTAATAAGCACAAATGATATGTATTCATTTTCCAAATACCTTCTTATAAAGAGTATAAATACATTTTGTATTCTCTGATTCCTTTTCTAAACACCGATTATCTTCCAAATCGCTCCCTTGCTGAAGTGAGATCAAAACTCATAATATATCCTTCAGATTGATGTTGGAGATTGTTTGGATCATATCCCTATTTACATACAGTGAGAACTCAAGGATAATAAACCTTCAAATCCTTCCAAGTTCAACTTGTTTGGTTAAAAAGTGACGACTTTCAGGTATTGGTGTTTCTGGGATTGCAAGTGTTTTAACTTTTCATAGTGGTTCTGGGGTTTCTGCTAGTGGTCCATTTGTTGAAACTCTGAAATCTGTAGAAGGGAAAGTGGTTGCTTGGGCTACTGAAAGCTACTGAAAGATATAATAAAGAGAAATCATCTAAACAGACTTAGATAGAAATTTCAGGGTTTTATGGTTACAATGTGAGGTGTTTTCAATGAGGATGTATTGGTATTTTCCATTGGAATGTTGAAAACCGAACTCAAGTAAGGTTTGGGGTTGATGCTATGTCAGGCTATGGATTCTATCTTTTTCCCTTCTGGTGTTTTTTTATTTTTTATTTTTTTTATTTTTTTTTTATTTTTTTGGCGAAGATAGAAGTTGTTCACTTTAAATCAAATACTTGATCATAATACAAGTGACATTTGGCATAAGGTTGGAAGTGAAGTCTGTCCAGGCATTAGAGTTAGGTGTCAGGGTTGAGATTTGAATTATGTTTATGTATAAATTTAGAAGTTGCATCAGATTTATGGATGAAAGTGATAGGATTGGGTCAAAAACAAGACCTTTGGCAATTGTACAACTAGTATGGCATATAAAATTTTGCAGGCTTTTTCACTACAAGCAGGTAGCTGGTGGTTGTTGAAAATTTGGAAAATTAGAGCTTCAAAGATGACAAGGACTTTCCTATTAAACAAGACAAAGGGTAAAAACAGGGGTGTAGTATTTGTATTCCATGTAAGAATGAAATTACTATCTCCCATTTAGTCATTCATTGCCCCTTTGCTCAATAGGCTTGGAGAGATGTTGGCTAGTGGTTGATTGGCTTTCACTATAAATGGAATGACAGTTCTGTTGAAGATTGTATTAAGCATTGTTACAAGCTCTTCCTTGACTCATTTTATGGGGCATATGGCCCACCCATAATGCCGAGGGTTTTTAAAATAAACCGGTGTAGTCATTTCAGGTCTTTGCTCTTTTGCAACATTATGGATTGCCTAGAAAGGAAAGAACTAGGCAGGTAGGAGAATCTCTGAATTATTGATTGTCGGGTCCATACCCTTTGGTTTCTTTGACAGATCTTGCCAAGGTCCAGGGAACTTTGGTAGCATTGATGGAGCATTCTTCCTTTCTGACAACCATTATATTAAATATAGAGTTTGTCTTTGAAGTGGAAACCAATAATTATGTTGAGATTTCAGCTTTAATGGTGCAGGAACATGCAGGTGAAAGGGCAATCAGCACCATCAAAAACATTTTCAGTTTTCTCAGTTTTGATTTGTTTTCGGTTTGGTGTCTCTTTGTTCCTCGAACACTCATATGATTATATGCAAGAGCCAAGGAAGGACTCCATATGAACACCTCACTCTAACAATCAGACAATTCAGATTGGCAGGATTGAAGTTGAAGTTTTAAGGAGACATGTTTATGTTATTTGGATATGTATGCAAAATTATGAATCAAAGACAATATACTTAAATTATCTGGTTGTGCCTTAAGAGATCCCATCTCATGGAATCAAAATTCCCAGACTCGGACTTGGCTCGCACTTGACTCGTGACTCGGCAATGACTCAGCAAAATGAATTATAAAGCTAAGCTTTATACAAGCCAATTGCATTTTCTTAAAAGCATCTGAAGATTTTTTCAACAAATTCATTTCGTGCATATCCCGCGTTGATCACATTTTTTGAGGCCAACTGTAAAACTGTTCTTGTTCTTTGATGGATATACAGTCCTAAAGCTCTCAGTTTGGTGCAGGCAAAAATAATATTAGTATATGACTTTCTATCTGTAGATTGTGTCTTTATAAATACATTTTGTATGTGTCCTATAATTGCAGTATTTCATGAGATCATATTTCTGTGAGGCAAGCTGAAAATAGTTCATATACCTTGTCTTTGATTCCACATTTTACATGCGTGTCTACCAAGGCAATTTCGATTGCAACATTCCTCTATTTAGTTTCATTCTTTCAAACTTGGATTTCTTCCCCTTTTTATGTTTCGATGGACGTTTATAAACTATCTTAAAACTCCTTTTTCAGCATTGGCATGCAGGATACTGTAAAAGATTATGAGTTTGGCCTTACAACTACATATTGCATTTGTTGAAAATTTCTGAGGCTTTTCTATTGAATTTACTATATGTATTTTCTGCAATCATTGCATTTTATATACTCAAGTCACACTGTCACACAGTTATCATAATGAATAATAACTGACGCCGGCCGAGTCAGAAGGCTTGGACTCGCGAGTCACGCGAGTCAGAGGGTCTGACTTGGACGAGTCTAAGTCAGGGTCTCCCTGACTTCGCAAGAATGACCCTGCTCGGTGACTCGCGAGAATGTGGAAGCACGGGTAGGGCATGTAGACTGTTTGACAGAATGCCTCAAGGTTTGCAATGATTGCAGGATATGTAGAAACTGAAATTGTTGAAAAGGTTTTAGAAACTGTCAAGCAAAGTGATTGGCAGGTGTAAAAAGATGCAAGTCTATGGTGATTCAATTTGGGTTATAAAATGGATGAGATATGTACATGATATTCATTGCTTTTCACTTTAGCCATTAGCAATCTAGCTTAAGGAGGTTTTTGGACTGTGTTTTACCATATTTCTTTCTCACGTCTATCAATAATTGAACACAGAAGTGGATACATTATCAAATGAAGGCCAAGAGATGATGGTCTGATTTTATTGATCTAGGAGCTTAAAGAGGGGGCTTTGACTATATAGTTTACCTGTCATGTCTTATTTGTTGGAGTCATGTTTACTTATTAACGGTTGATGTTTTCCTTGTGTCTCCATACGTTAAATAAGTTCTTTTGTGGACTGATCAGTTGTATTTTGAGTTAGAGCCCTTCCTTATTTTGTTGTGCCCTGTGCACATTATGAATGCGATTCTCATTTCAAGATGGAATATAAGTGCTATTTCTTCTTCGAAAATATTGGGGACATCATATTTTTGTGTTATTTGTTTGCATTTATTTATCAAATGATAATTAGGCTGAATGGTTAGCACATCATACGGAGGCACCTAGCTTTTGCTTTTTTGGAAAAGTCGTTTGTATGATAGCCACCAGCGTGGTAATATGTAGTCCATTGTTGTTAACTAGTATATAAATATCTCTAATTTTAAACTAACAGACATTTATGCATCAAATAAATGACTAACAGTCTAATTTTAAACTAACAGTCATTTATGCATCAAATAGTAAGAAATAGAACTACATATCAACATGGTAGTACAAATTTGAAATTAGGAGATAGAGAGGAACTTGTAGTAGAAAATGCAGTACTAGTGTGTTGGGCACCACAGTCTGAAGGTGTCTTCCTGGACATAAAGTTCTAGATTCTGGATCAGGAAGCTCTATAGACCCGTCTCACCAAAAATCAAACTGTCCATGTCCTTGATGGCACAATGTTGATAGCTCTTCTGCAACCTGCTCCTGAGACATACGAACTATTTGATGACATTCTCTTATTGTCTGAAGGAGAGATTGTGTATCAAGGACCTCGGGAGCACATGCTTGAATTTTTTGAGTCCATGGGTTTCAAGTGCCCAGATAGAAAAGGTGTTGCAGATTTCTTGCAGGAATACTGTGATGTCCCCAATCGGGTCCTATGGGATTAGGTACTGATTTCTTTTAATTCAATTATCAGAAATTTTTTTCCTCTATAATTTATACTTAGTTTTTCTATTTTTGCCATAAAGGAATGCATTATATAGTGACAATGTTCTTCTAGAGAGAGATGTAACAATGCAAAGTGGCTTGCTCGATGTTATGCAAGAATATCTCATAATTTATTACTAGAGTCTCTGATATAACCATTTGATATCAATGCCTTGAAAAGGGGGAGTTCTAATATCTATATAGGTGGCTACAATCTGAAGTGGATAAACAAGTCCCTTTTGAATAATAAAATTGGCTGGGGTAAAGTTATCTCAACCCAATTAAGATTAGTGTTATGAAGTAAATGAAGATGATATATATTGAATTTGAGAAATATGGATTTGTTTGAGTATTGTTCTAATACAAAGATTGCATTATTGATCCAATATTAGCTACTAGAGATGAAAATTATGGAATATAGAAGTTTATTAATCTAACTGAATATAAGGTGGGTTTTTCTAGATCTAATTGAATGAATCTAGATATGAATCCTCCACTCACTGTCTTATTTTATGATTTGATGTGAAGCTTCTCCTGGTTATTTGCTGAATGAATTTGTGGACCTAATTATATCATTTGCGAGTCTTAGTGTGATGCCCAATAGTTCCTCTTTTATACTTGTCCTTCCTTATATGCCGGTGTTGTGAATTCATTGAAGTGAATTGTTTGATGCCCTTAAATATCTGTATATTTCTTTAAGTGTTGATATAATAGTGACGCAAGGAGGGTTATGGCAGACGGGGCCTAGGGCTCTCCCAACTACCAAACAAGCTTGCAGACACAAAAATGTAGAAGTAACAACAAAATGAGAGAAGAAAGAACAGATATCCTTTATCATTAATTGATCAAACTCATTACATGCCGGGTTGTAAGGCCTTCCCGGTTTCGGCCATATACAATCAATGAATTACAGAATGATGTTCATACATGCGAGGTCATAAACCTGCCTTCTAGATAATTCAATGCTCCATCTTCTAACTTCTCAAAACTACCAGCTGCCTCTAAACTAAGAACAATGAAATAAATATATACAAGAGTCCACCAAAGAGGTCGGCGCTCAAATCCATAAGAGAGACCCAGGTTTAGGTCCACACAGATCCCAGTGAGAGACCCCACATTAATCCAGCAGCAAAAATTGAATGTAGAAGTCGGCCAGATCAGGGTAGAATATTTTAGGAAGATGATCATCGAAAATCAGCAACCGTCGGTAAGGACATACCCGAGCATTAGAAAACCCGTTGGTAAAGATCACCGAAATTCATCAGTAAAGACATACCCGAGCATCAGAAAACCTGTCAGTGAAGAGATCACCGAGACACGTCAATAAAGCAGGAACCCGAGCAACAGAAAACAAACTACAAAGCAAAAGTAAACATCTTTTTGGTTTATCAACTTGATTTCTGGTTTTGATTGTGTATAATTTTTAGCATCAACGTTTCGGATCACACTCCGTGATCCATCATCAGGATGTAAGAGCAAAGAGCATGAAGGAATGTAAAATCAAGTTGATAATTCATATCCAGATTATGGAAATCTGATTGATTTAATCTTTTTGGTTGAGTAGGATTGCCAAGGACCCAAGATGCTCCTGCATTAAATAGGAAGTGTGATGTTTGATGATGCTCGGTGATTCGATGTTTAAACTCTGAGTATTCCCATGGCTGAGAGAAGTGTAGTGATCTGGTTGAATGAATCTGGATGCCAATTCCAATTTTCTATCTTGTTTACTAACCTTGCATTGTAGACAAAGAAGCTATCTTCTATTCTATGATTATCCAGATTAATTGTTGTATACGTATTTGATTCTTCCCTTGAATAATCAAAGGTATCTAGTAAGATGAGAAAGAAGCCACTCAATGCTTCCCATGCGCCAGAAGCTGGGAGGTAACTCTTAAACTTTGTATCTTTGTTTCATAGGCAATCTTGGATGCATAAGAATCATACTGATCCACTCACAAGAGGTTTAATAGTTCTTTGTGAATGATAATGTTTCATAGGTGTGATAGAAATAATAAGAAATATAATGATGGAAGGACTAGAAGGGTATGAACTTGAGGAGTGATGATAGCTAATCCGGTCTCTATCTGATGGTTCAAATCAAAGGTGTTTGTTGAGGTGCCCATTCATTTGGAACCTAAGGTGGGTGAGGAGGCTGTCAGTAAACTAGACCTCTCAATGGAAGGAATGGAAGCATATGAATGTTGGGAGTGATGGTTGATGAGCATTATAAATGTGTTCCACTCAAGAAATTTCAGTCTGTAATATTATTATACGCACCTTTAGAATAGTTGGATTCCAATCAAGAGTATATTGATCAGTTAGTAGATATGCTCATGTAATGTATAACATAATTATTGACCCTGCTAACACATCTCAAATGTAACATTATTGTAAAATGAAAATTAAATTAGAAGTGGTATTTTGAAGTGGTGTTGATTATTGTATTATTATATGCTTAAACATGATGGGGAGCATTGTGTGAGAATACTATTGTTCACAATGAGGGGCAACTTATGAGCTAGTTGCCAACCATGTCAAACACTCATAACTAATTAATGACTGCAGTTTAGATATGTAGAAGAAAATGTTGATTGGAATGTACTAATTTTATGTGTTGCAGATTATTTCTAAATGTGATAATTAAATTGTTGTAGCTTTCTTGTATGACTCTCAAAAAGAATGGCAAATATTGTGTTGGCTTCATTTATTGGTCCTTAACTCTTACTGACTAAAAATTATACAAATCCAAAGTGATAATTGAGAAAGTGTGGTTGTGGCACATGTATGGTGATTGAGATAAAGTGGATGTTGTACGGTGGTTAATTTCATAGACATTTGTGGGTGAATTTTCTAGAGGGTTTGGGTTGGTGGCTGTAGTGGGATCGTGCAGTAACATATGTCATTATCAATTATTATAACTAGAACTGTATTGACCAACTATGTGTGCCATTTTCTGAACATTTTGAATAAATTTTCCAATATGTAAATAAATTCATCTAGGGCTCAACAAACCAAGCCAATTGTGTTCTTTACAACCCACAGATGATGATTTATGTTGCTTTAAAACTGCCTATTTTCTACCTCTAAGCATTTCTCAACCATCGTTGATAGCATCTCCTGAAATTGGACCCATGGCTTGAGGCTTGAGGTTGGAGCAAGTAACATCCAAGAGTGTTATTACAGAGGGCCATTTACAAAAAAAGTTATTAACTAAATTCATGAGATCAATGCAACCAGTGAAGAAGATAAACGAATATGATTTCACTAAGGATAATTGTGACTATTTAAAGAAATACAACGGTAAGATACCATTGACTGCAGATATCCCACACAAAAGGGAGATTCATTTTGTGTAGGAAAGAACCTATAGAGTAAAATTGATGTTAATAAGTGGTTAAAAAAAATTCTAATCAACCTCAAGATATTAGGATATTTCAAATGTCTCCATTTTCTAATTCCATCGATTGAATTTTTGTAGTAAACACCAACCTGTGTCCCAAATTGTTAGCTTAATTCTTTTCCCTCCTACAGTCATAAACTTCAACTTGAAATCCACACTTGCATTCAAGTCATTACCCATAAATTATGGGTGGTAATATTTAGAGCACAATCACAATAAGGTAAAGCTTGCAAACTTTAAACTGAAAGAAAAATTAACAGTAGAAAATAATAAGCTTGAAAAGTCAACAAGTTTTTAAAATATTACTACAGAACTACACACAAACACACATTGATTATGTCGCACATGCAATCTCATCCCATGTGCATTGTATCCTATCAAAATGGGTACTAAAAATGGGTGAGAAGTTATACATATAATGCACACAAAGACTTGACAACTCATGTCATTTCATCTATCACAATTATGATTAGATGGGCTCTTGTATAAGTATATTTACTAGGACCAAATCATATCACAAGTAGATTGTTTGTTTTCTTGGTTATCAGAAGATTTTGCAAATCTATTGTCCCCCGCTATATGACTGATTCGCAGGTTACTTGCATGTCCCCTCCTAATTTACTCAATCTCAAATTATTTTTCATTGAGGAATTCTTATAAAAAAATTTATGGAATCATTGTCCATTCCACCTATCTTTAGCATCTAAGTTGCCAAATCAGAATTAGAATCTACTATAGGTATGAGGGTGCAGTTCAGCGAAAAAGTTGGAGGTTTGAGTACCTTTGTACAAAAAACATATAAAAATCATAAATATATACATATTTGAGGTCTGATAATAGAAATCAAGTTCAAAACACATATCATGCATATACTAAACAAGACTACCATAAATATTACAAATTTGAAATGTAATAGATTACATATAAAGCTATTTTAGATATTCGTATAAATATCTATATATAAAGCTAAATTTAAACATATGCGATAATACACATAAGCTAAAAATGTTATAAAGGGCATCTTGATATTTAAAGTAATAGTTATAAAAATATTAAAAGATGCATCATCACATACAAAATATAAAACAAATGATTCATAAGTACATACTTAATGTTTCTTCTCTAAATATACTATATTAGCCAGAATTTCGAAATGGGACTCATATAGGTCACAAACGAGATGAGGAGCGTGGTGGGTCATATTCCATCCCTCCTTGTTACA
Organism: Thuja plicata; assembly: GCA_018584345.1. Taxonomy (NCBI): domain Eukaryota; kingdom Viridiplantae; phylum Streptophyta; class Pinopsida; order Cupressales; family Cupressaceae; genus Thuja; species Thuja plicata. Next base: position 1,400,289 of record MU225818.1, on the reverse strand, counting down.
CTTGAACAGCCACACCTTTTCATTCAGCATCACCTTCATCTTTTTCATCTAACTGAAGCACCCACAGCTGGGCAGCCACAGTTTGACCTTCATCTTTTTCATCTTTGAAATTAATGCAATAGTAATGAATGATGGAAGGGGTCTTTGGTTTGTAATGATTAACCTTGTATCAAATGCTTAAAACCATAAGCTTTCTCTTGATAATAAATCTTGTTCTATTGTTCTGGATATTATCTGTCTAGATATCTATCAATGTGAAAGAGTATGGAGTGTGTTATAACATTGACCAAGTGTAAATAACTGTGTGTGATACCCTTTTAGTAATTCTGACCTGAAGTATATAAAGCCTTCCCAACTGTTATGTACCCTTTATGCACATTCTTAAGACTTGTCTAATTTTCCAAAAAACGTCAATCAATAATATGCAAGGTTTTGACTACTCCACAATACTTGAATGAGGATGATGATCTCAATGATCGACCAATGACAATTATGTAATCCTTAGAACTATTGCCTTTGTTATCTTCATGGATACTTATGAAAATGATCTCTAATTGATCTGCCTGAATGAATCCTGATATTAAGTCTAGTTAATGATTCTTATTTTCCTCTTTCCTTCCTTATCAAATGGATGTAACAACAGGTTCTGTTGTTTTTATTCAATGGCTATGAATGAAAATTCTCACAATGCTGAGGATATTGGCTTCTACTGATTAAAATTCTGCAGGATTGAGTAAGGAAGTCTACCCAATGATGTTGAATCCACTGGAGATTTCAATGTATGCTTGATAGGGAGTATCGTAGTTAATAGTGTTGGAAACTTATTATCAATTATTATATTAGATAGATCTTGAAAACCAATATCTGTTCTTTGTCTTCATTATTTTCGGGAGTGGTATAGGGACGGTCTCTATAATCAATTTGAATGATTCCCAGCCTTATGATATGCCATGCTCGAACCCCTCTTTATGATGAATGAATGAAGTAGTGTTAAATCTGGTGATGTGTCACGACTCGATTTATGAGACTTCTCTTATTTTAGACTTATCATGCGACCTTTTGACTTTGGCTGGCCTAGTCGCTATAATTAGACTACGTCACTATTCCTTGTTATGTTTTCTTATCGACTTTCTGTAATTTATGCTTATGTGTGACATGGCATCTTTTGAGAAAATGCAGTCTTTACATGATGATTACCATGTGTGCTTGGAAGTCGTTAATATGATGATAGACCAAAATAACTTTCAAAACCAAATCCCTTAAATGAATTCGTATTTTAGTTTTTGTGTTCACCTTATTTCATGAAGTGAGATCTCTTGTGGCAACTGTCAATAGTATCGTGTCTTGTGATTCATGTTTTGCATGCTTGTCTTCCACGATGCTTATAGTTAACACTCCCAAATATATCCCCAGATAGGTGAATGATTTTATCAGTGATAAACTATGATTCTCTCCTTTGTAATAATTCGATGGGTTGGGGTTGTCGTGTATTCAACTGAGTCAATTCAGTGATGATTGGTTTGTGGATTCATTAGTAGTTGTAATTATTTTGTCTTCTTCCTATGTTTAAGACATAAGCCACTATGAATTTGAACTCTAGCTACTTTGCTCTCTTGAAGGTAAATGTGTTTTTCTTGTTAGAGTAAATGAAACTATAATTATATCAGCTCCTCTTAGTTGTAGTGGAACTAGCACATTCCAAGTGAGCAACCAAATAGTAAGTTGCCTATGTTTTGGGGTTTTGTATTGGTACATTAACCATGATTTGGCATTAGTGTGGAAATTTCACGACATAATTTATTAAGACAGATTCTATATTTAATATAAATGAACTGCATAAGTTTCTCTCTCATGTGTGGAAAACTGAAAAAATAATCCCTAAAAATGTCGTGCGGAGTTGATAATAGCAAAGAATTATGGTAAGAAGGATGTATCCACAAGTAAAAAGTTTAGAACAACAATAAAATGAAAGGTAAGTTTAATATGACCTGGATAAACCCAAAATGGGAGAAAAATCACCAAGGGTGAAGCATTGTTCCTCCTTAAGACATTATCTCATAAGTTGTTATAATTGTTTCTTGCCTTAAAATTGGTGTCGTCTGGAGCCCTAGTCCTTTCGGCCTCCGCTCTATGCAATAAAACTAGATGCCCTAGCTAGTCCTTCCGGCCTTCGCTCTACGCAATAAAACTAGATGCCCTAGTTCTTCCGGCCTCCGCTCTGCGCAATAACAAAATGAAACACAATGAAAACGCCCCCTTTTTTAAAGTTATATGCTCGTGTTTGTCGTAATTCTGACGAACACGGGCATGGATTAAAAAAAATTAAATTTTTCCTTCAATAAACCGACAAAGCAAAACTATTCTAATGGTTTGTGGGAAATGTTGGTCAAATTTTTGGGTCAAATGTACTAGTGTGGAGGTCCCTAGATGACACTACCTTATCCCCATCTAAACAAATGGAATTGACCCAGATTTTAAACACCCACCAAATTGTTCCAAAACTAAGAGATGGCAAACTGGTTTGGATAGGATCCAAAACTAGAACCTACAATGTAAAGGATGGTTACAATGCATTAGTAAGCTTGCAACAATGGCAAACTTCAGACTTACCCCTAAACCTATGTTGGGACAAAAAATGTCTTCCTAAAGTTGGAATGTTCCTTTGGGTAGCTTTGCAAAAAATAATCATAACTATAGAATGGTTCAAAAAACTTGGTCATATGTGTTTTATGCAAAAAAAAAGATGAAGAATTTATGGATCGTATCCTCTTAAACTGTCCCTATACCCAATATTGTTGGCATTGATTATTGTCCAAACTTCATTATAAATTAACCATCAGCAATAACCTATTGAATCACTTCCAAGCTTGGCCAATACCAAAAAATAGGAATGCCTATGATGTAATATGGAAAATTTCTCCCCCGATCCTAGTTTGGGAGTTGTGGAAAGAATGAAATTGAATAATCTTCCGAGAAACATAAATGAATCATAAAAGCCCTTTTTAACAAAATTGAAGCCAACATTGTAGAAAATGTGAATAATAGAATTAAGAATCACAACCATTGTGAAGGATCATTCACCCTTTGGGACAATGAGATGAAAAGGGAATGATTTGGAATCATCTCTCCCCCACTATACAAAAAAGGTGGGATTGAAAGTAAGCTAGCAAGGAAAAATTCCAAATGGTCCCCCCCAAAAAAAAACAAAAAAAAAATTGGTACAAACTCAATTTTGATTGAGCCTCACGAGATAATCTAGGCATGGCAGGTATTGGATGCATCATACATGACTGGAAAGGAAAATTAATTTGGAAACTAGCTAAACCCACAGGTATCAAATTGAATAATATGGCAAAAATTGAAATTGTTGTAGAAGGTCTCAAATCCCATGTAAATCTTTAAATCTAAAAAACCTAGAAGTAGAAGGAGATTCCCATATTATCATTAATACATTAAGAACCGGTTCTACACCTAATTGGAAACTAAACTCAACTCTCAAAAGGGCCAATTGAATCCTCCAATTTTTTTTTAACTCAATCAGCTCTAATCACATCTATCGGGAAGGCAATAAGGATGTTGACCATCTAGCAGATTAGGAACTGATGGGAATAGTATCTTATTTAAACCAAACAATTAAAGAGAATCCATGAATACTGTAACTCTTAATTAATGTTTTATTACCTTAAAATCAGGGGCCTAACACGTCTGTTATTTTATGTTATTCCTTTCTTTATCCTTTGTGCTAATTATACTCACATATATGTATTAGTGACCTCTCAATATACTACCTTTACACTCGGACACCTGCAGATAATATTTGATTGCATGGTAATATTTGACAAGCTTATGATGACATATATGGCGGTATAACTAGCCCATGGTCACCCTTTCACTAATATTTTGATTGACTTCATTTTTATTCACTTATATCACTCTCACAGGTTCAATGTTATTCATTTCTTCCTCCTGAGCTAATTATACTTACATATATGTCCTCATGACCTCTTAATATATTACCCATATAGTCAAACACCTGCTGACGATGTATGAGTGCATAGTAATATAGGAAAAGCCTATGACAACGTATATGGTGGTAAAACTATCCCAAGGGTCACCCTCTCACTAATATCTAAACTATTATCATCCTCAACTCATTAATACCAATCCTGCAAGTTCTTAAAAGTACCCCACTGGCACATCCATGTAGTCCGTGGGACATGATATTTCTAACCTATGATTCATATTGTATACTACATTTTCAATACCCCCTAGACACTCTTTTACAAACATGGCATTGCAGAGCTCTACTATATCCACTTTGTTTAATTTAGCCCTAAAGAGGAGAGATATGAACACTCCTATGATAGCATTGTTTGTTGTGTAGACAAATTCATACTCAAAACATTTGTCTCATGCGATGGCTTCCACAACATAACAAGATAAATAATCTAGGGGATTCAAAATCCAATTCCACCGCTCTGGCATTTTAGGTCCTCGAAATGCCATGTGTGAGGCCTCACCCTGACCGATCATAGCTCAGCTGATACACTTATTTTGATACATTATGATTCGATATTTTGGGACATTATATCTGATGGACTAGACATTATTAGTATTATTTATGCCATGTGATGATTTCTTCTGTATACTTTATCGATGATGTTTATGATGCTTTAGGTATACTCATGCATTATGATGATTATCTTAGTATTTTAAATTCAAATGGAAAAACATGTTATGATATTTTGATTATGTAATTGGTTATGGTTATCAGGTACATAAAGGAGAAAAAGGTTATTAAGTGAAAATGTGGAATGTTTAGTCAATTAATTATGCAATTTGATTTAAATGTATGTATATGCATGTGATTTTATTGAGCTACTGATGTTTAATTTAGTGTGCAGGAAAGGTGCCATGGAAATTATCGGAGAGTCAGTAACCAACCCTATGTACAAACTGTAAAACCAAGGTTGAATCTAATAAAGAGATTCAAACCTCGTTGTTAAGTGATTTTATTTGTGACCATAAATTGTATGAATGTATTAGGTGTTTTCTCTGTGCAATTAGTGACATGTCAATGTTGTGTTATGTTATTTTACAGTGTCATTTGACACTTGTTATGTGTTTATGTGATGACATGTCTACTAAGGTTGGCAATGGAACCAAATTAAATTGTTTAAACTTAGATTTTGTTCTAGTCACCTTTAGAGGCCAAAATGAGGTTCTAAGGGTCAATTTTAGGAAAATCCAAGTACTTTAGTGATAGGGGTATGGGTTAGGAACATTTCTAACACTTCTAGAACCCACTAGTGGCCTTGGTGACCCTCTTAATAACCCATTACTCACATGTTGCGAAAATGGAGTGAGTCTTGACCTTTTTTCCCAAACCCACATTCCTTTCCAATCTTGCATTTATGATAGGGAACATAGGACAGCCAAAGAACTTAGGAGTCAAATCTGAAATTAATGTTGTTGGGTGGGTAAGATTTGGAGACCTTTTTAGAGGCCCTCGGTAGAGTTAGAGGGTGTTCACCCACTCTCTAATTTTAGAGACATTAGGGTTTTAGATTGAGGAAAACAAAAGGGATTGGGCTCTTCTCAAACATCATTTTCCATAACACTTGTGAAAGTTGGTCTCCACCATTGCCATGGAATCTTTCTTGTTTTGTTGCAATTAGAGTAGTATGTAATTCATTCTTTTGTATATGTGTTTTATGTTGTTTTGATGTAAGGGAATGAGATTTTGGTTTGATTTCATGCTTATGGTTTTATTCTTGTTTTATTGAGGAAGTTTTGTGAAGGGTGTAATGACATTACTCACCCTTGGATAGGGAAGAAGTGGCCATGTATGGGGAAGGGGTTAGTTGGATTCCATGAAAGTGTAGTCTCTTCTCATGGAGAGAAGAGGGAAAAGATGCAAGGTGTATGGGCCCTTGCATGCCAATTAAGGTTATTGATCTTGATTTGGGGGAGACAAGGAGAAGAATGTATAGAAGAGTATATGTGGATTATAGCCTTGAAAATGCATGGTTTTTTTTGTATTTCATTGACAATCTCCCACATGGAAATCCACCATCACCCCTTCTTATCGGTTCAAGGTGAATCCTATTGTGCTAGCCTTGGATGAGAGTTTTCTTGTATTTTTTTTTGTAGAAATGGTGTGATTGTCACCCGTTGGTTACCGATTCTCCTAGCTCGGGGGTGGTCTCCTTGAGACCTAGCATGGGAGGTGAGCTCTCCATGGTAGTATCTGTGTATGAGGAATTCTTCAATCTATTGGGAGCAATCTCAAACATGAAAACATTAGTAGGTTAGCACATCAATTCAAAATTACATGAAAAAACAAGCAAGTAACAAAGAACTCAACATAACATCAGATTGAGCTTAAAATAAGTAAATTGCACCCTATTACTACTTATTTGATTTTCTCTTCTTGATAGGATGTAGGTGTGCTCTCTCAAACATGCAAAATACAATGATCCCCAATGCAAATGCAAGATCTTAATATGCAAGAAGAGAGAATCAAGAGCTAGTATGAAGAACTAGTCTCAAATCTTCTCCAAGATGATATATCTAAACTATGAAATTGATATGCAAGCTATAAGATTGAAAGATATGATTCAAGAACTATGCTATGAGATGAGAACCATGATTCATTTTAACCAAAAGGAAACTAGCATGTAGCATCTAAGTGATTTAAGCATAAACTAAGATCATATGAAAACATGAAATCTAAAGCTATGAACTTCTAAATACAAAGTAACATGATAACAATGCAAAATTGAAAGATGAAAATATGAGAGGAGAAGGCCTCTATTTATAGAGTTTTTGGAGAGAGGAAGAGGCTTGGATGAAGTGGCACCTATGTGGCATCCACATAAGAGCCACATAGGAGACACATAAAGTTGAAAAGATGGCCAATTTTGACTCAAAGTTGGCATTTAATATTGAGTAGCTCAATATTTCAAAAAGGGGAGACAAAGTTGTAAGAAGGAATTAAAGAGGAATGGGTGCCCATTTTAGAGAGAATTTCCCCATGTGGGTGAGCATTCCATTAGCCTTAAAAGGGTTAGGAATCACCCATTAAGCATGGTTAAAGGATAGTTAGGTGGGGAAGTATACTTAGGAAATGAGGTGATGGGAGTAGGGTAGGAATAGGGTAGGCTTTAGGGTAGGATTAATAGGTTCCTAGCTAAGGTTTTAGGGTATTATTCAAATCAAATTTGAATAAATTATGGTTTAGCAGAATTAAGAAAATAGAGGATTTAATAAACGTAAATTTATTAAAAAAGGGAATTTCATGAGACAAATGTATTTAAATAAAATACATTAGAATAGTATTTACACTATTGATAAATACTAGAAAATGAAGCTATTTAATTGATTGAATTAAATAGTTAGAAGGAATAAGAGGGAGAAAGATATTAATAATAATATTAATATTTTTTGACGTCTACATTTTTCCTCTCTTTGATGTGGCGTCGCAAGTGACGTTGTGTCAAAGACAAGAAAATAAGTTGCCCCACAGGAAGAGGATTTCTAGGAGTCATGCTGAAGCAACGATGGTACGGGGTTGTGCCCCCTCAAGAAAAGAACACAACGAAGATGACGTTGTGGAATTTTCTTGAAAAAGGATGCAACGGTAAGGAGGAAGTGAGAGGTGGGAATAAATAGAAGCCTTCGGAAATGCAATTAAGAATGCAAATGCAGATGAACGTAAATGCAGCTAAATGAGAATTGGGATCCATTTGTGTGAAAAATATGGAGAGCACATCTGAATTTGATATTGCAATAGGAGGTATGCATTAGGTGTTAGAAAACATAGATGACAAGATTCCTTTGCATGGACTAGATGCTCAAACAAAAGCATACTGCAAAAGATGCATGTATCAGTAGCAACCAGTCACAACGCACCAAGATATAACAGATCAAGGTAGTGGTGAGAAGGTTTAATCTGACACAAAAAGATAAACTCAATAAAGAAGGCCTCATGACCAAGCAGTCATTCGGTCCAAAGTTCTTGCCATTAACAGGATTGATGTGATGAAAGATTTGATAAGCCGACGCCAGAAGAATGCATCCTGAGGGGTAAAGATTGGATTGGATTTGATAAAAGAGATTTGCTAGCAAAAGTTGTGAACGAGATGGAGAGCAAGGACAATCGGTCACAAAATTGATCTGGTGCAAAATATTGTCGCAGTCGCATGAGTTGAAACGTTGCTGAAAGCTAAGATCTAAAACAATGTGAAAAGAATGAAGTGTTTATTGCATGATTTTTGAGAATATTTGATGTTTTTGGAATTTTTTGAATGTTTTGAATTTTTTTGGATTTGTCACGATTTTTAAATATTTTTGGGATTTTATGTGCATTCAAGCTGTACAGCAGGACGATTAATACAAAAATATACACGGGGGGAGGAGAACGGGTGAGAAATTTTTTTTGGGTAAAATGGGGGCTATAAGAAGGGCTAGGGGGCTTAAGGAAGGTCATTTGTGAATAGTGAATAGTGAAATCAGAGCGCTGGAGTGAAAAGATGGATGATGAGAGGATGAAGGGGCAGTTGGGAGAGCGTGTGCACACACATGGGAGGCCCGCCGAGCGAATGGTACCAGTGAGTGAGCTATCTAAGACCTAGCATTTATTACTGTTGAAGTTATTTATTTCTTTTGGGGGGGTCTAGGGGTCATTAATGAGGGAAAAAAGGATTTCAGACCAGAGATGCCGGTTCTCAAATCGGCGTCTGCGAGGATGCCAATCCCTAGATCGACGTCTTCGCAGATGCTAATCTCCAGATTGGCATCTCTGGAGACAATGGTGCTAGACCAACATCTTCGAAGACGCCGGACCCAGACCCACATCTTTGAAGACGGCGGTCTATAGGAAAGGACGTCAGAGACGCCAGTGTGTGAACCGGCGTCTGCGCCTAAAAGGGAAAGCGTCGAGAGGGAGGGAAATGGAGGGACCCAACGGGGGCTAGGGATGGGTCAGCAAAAGACCTAGGGACAAGATGCCTCACTTTGGGAGGGTTTAGACTAGGACTAGAAGAAAAGGTGATTGCCATGGCGGATTTTTGAAATGTTTATAGGAGCAGTTCCCACCATTGGGATTGTGAGAGCATTGACCTCCTACCATGGAGTTGGAGTCGCAGCTTATGGGGGAGGATTGGGGCTTGTTAGCGGTAGTTGGGTTGGACTATGTGCCCTGTTGGCCTAGGCTACGGGTGCACAATGGGATGATGACCGTATTGATCGAGTGGTGGCACAGTGACACCACCACCTTTCACTTGCCTACTGGAGAGGCGACCATTACCTTGGAGGATGTCTGGCGGATCATTCAGATACCCATTCGAGGGGAAATTCCTTGATACCGTTTGGAGGATAGTGACCATTATATGGAGATTGCTTTCAGGTGGCCGATGAGGCAGATTCTGACATACCGGACATGGATGCCCTGGCAACCAGTAGTTGACAGGAGATTGCGGCGGATAGCTCTTTATCTGGCGGGATTGATTGGGGGACGCATGTTAGCTGACTTGGCGGGATATGGTTTGGCATGCGATGGTCATGGGCGCTAACACAAATGCTAGAGGAGGGGACCTCTTATTGATGGGGGTATGTTGTCTTAGGACATCTATACCATGATCTACACGTGGCTACGTACTGCAAGGCACGCAAAATGGGTACCGCAGTGACCTTGATGTTAGTTTGGGATTGGGAGCACATTTCAGTGTTCCGACCTATGAGAGTTTGGGAGTCATGATAGCCTGGGGAGCCCTATGCCTACAGATATAGGCTTCCCTTGAGATACACCTCCGTCGGCCAGACTGGATATTGGCGGCGACTACTAGATGAGGTACAATTTTGCTGCTGGACCCCATACCGATTATGCGAGCCATGGGGGATGATGGACTGGGCTACAGGAGTGGAGGACAGGTTTGAGGACTTTCTATACCTATCATACATTCAAACTAATTATTTTCTACTAGGGAGGACCATCCACCAGATAGAGAGGTACAAACCATCCAGGGTCATGCAACAGTTTGGGCTGCAGCAGGGAGTGGTGGCAGAGGATGCTTTACATCCTCATGTCACTAGGGAGGTAGGGACATGGGGGAGGTACATAGATGCTCTTATAGTGAGGGCATCCTGGAGGGACATGGTACAGATTGATTTTGTGGCACATCCTGACGTCATAGATGCAGGGATGACTCTGGAGTACGCAACATAGTGGGTTGCTCACACATGATTGCATCTTACAGACCCCGCTCAGGTGGCTGCTCATGAGCAGCCGACAGGGGACATGGATGTGGACGACAAGACGTATATCAGAGATGCCCCAGAGACCTCGACAGTAGGTCAGAGGAGGAGGCCATAGAGACAGGTGAGACCTCGGACAGAGGCACGGGTAGGGGCAGAGCAGGATCAAGGGCCACAGGGGCTCCCACCGACATAGGTACAGGTGTAGCCACAGGTACAGGTACAGGCACCACTAGTGCCACCATAGGTATAGGGGCCACAGGGGTCACATGCAGGATACGTAGCACAAGAGACCCATGATACTGTCATCATAGGGTGAGACAGTCTTCAGATAGAGTGCACGAGATTGCGAGGTTTACTAGACATGGTGGTGGTATTTGACACGAGCCTGCACACAGAGATTGCCCGGATATAGGGGTTATTGACTGCGAAGATAGCATGGGATGACAGGGCCGAGGGTTCAATGGAGACCCTACAGGGTAGGGTTGACGTCGGGGAGTTTTCCATGGTCAACCTGACTCAAGATGTGACAGAGCTGTGTACCGAGATAGGTACCTTGACAGGCTAGTTGGATAGCTTGACCTTGCAAATGGAGCAGATTTTGGCATTGACCTCAGAGAGGGATGCAGCACTGTGACAGGCGAAGGCTTACAGGGCTGAGCATGACATTTCTAGACAGGCAGGCGTTGTAGGTGGGGTCAGGCAAGTGGTGGCTGAGGCGTTCGCAGCTCATAGAGATGCGAACAGGGCAGGTAGGGAGGCATCCCATTACAGAGCACTATACCATCAGCTAGTTCCTGAGGGACAGAGACAAGATTACTCAGAGAGGTCCCGTTGTCAGAGCACAGTGCAAACTTTGGCGTCACAGGGATAAGTGGGGATGCCACCATGTCCACCACCAGGGCAGGGAGGTGGATCCTCATAGCCACCGACATGAGTCGTCAGAGGATCATATGACACACAGTTTTGCATTTTTGAGATATACACGTATATTGGCACCGAGGTGCACGTGATGTATTTTATTGACAGACATTCTATTTTATGGACATTTGAGATATACAGATATGATTGAGGACTCTTATGATGCTTATGATGTATGATGTACATATTGTGATCTATATGATTTTTTGATGCATATTCCTATATGATTACTGACATGTGGTGCTTGCAAGATGTGATGTATATGGATGACCTATTATATATGTAGGATGGTTTCATGATTATGTATATATGATGTATGACTTATGCAGGATGGATGATTCTTATATATATATATATGATGTACTGACGTGTGTGGATGCAGGATGTGATGTGTTTTTTTTATGATGTATGCAATATATATGTTGATGTTTTATGAATATGTATGGGAATGCCAGATGAATCTATATGATGTTTCTAAATGAATTAATTATGCAAGTGGTACGTGAATCTAAATATTGTAACAATATGAGATAATAAAATGGAAGAATGCAAGATGAACCTAAAATGGATGAACTATGCAAGATGAATTAACAATGCAAGATAATGAACCTGAAATGGATTAACAATGCAAGATGATAAAATAAATCTAAAATGGATTTAACAATGCAAGATGATAAAATGAATCTAAAATGGATTTAATAATGCAAGATGATAAAATGAATCTAAAATAGATTTAACAATGCATGCTAAATAATGGATTAATAATGCAAAGTTCTAAAATGATACAAACTATGCAAGTAAATGATTGTCTTGATGATTAATGCAATTTAATAATGGATCATGATGAACAATGTGACCTGCATGATGGATCTAATGCAATCTAATGATGAATCTAATGAGTCTAATGAATCTAAAATGATGAATAATGTAACTGAATCTTAATGAAAATTGATAGATGCAATAATGATACTAGAGGCAACGGACGAAATGGATGCAATGGGTGCAATGGGACTCACATATTTTTTTGTTTTTGTGTGTGTCACAATCAACTGATAAACTAGACAGGTGGACTATGGATGATCAAGCAGGGAATGTTAATAGGATGATGACTCTAGATGTTAGCGTGATGGCGAGAAGATCAAACATGTCACAAATATACAAGGATCAAACTGATTGAATAATTACAAGCGAACAATTACAAGCGATTATGTACACATGTTGCTGTCGAGATTTGATTGGATCTTTCTTTTTGATGCGTGCAATAGTTGTGTGTGATGATTGATTAGTTCAAGAGGAAAGATACATCCTGCGAGAACCCAAAGATGACGATGATCTAGATTTAAGTTGATGAGAGGAAGGATACATCCTCAAGACTCATTTCTAGAAAGATGGGACTTACCAAGTTGATTGATCAAATGTGCACTACAAGCAAATTATAGAACCAACGTAGGATTTTACTAGCGCAACTGCATCATTTTCCACACAAGGAGCAACTCAAGACATGAGAAATATATAGGAATGAAGCTCAAGGTCTGGGATAGTACAACATATAGACAATAATATACAAGGTTATGTGTACAAAAGCTCACGATACTAGATAGGAAGATCACTGCGGACTAGTGTGTATGATATGCGAACACCCAGGGAATATAGGAAATGCAGAGATTAATGGAGATGTGGTGTTGGTGATGGAAGGAAATGAGATTTTGATAGAGAATGGAACAGTCCATTATGTGTGACGCTTGTTTCCAATTTTTCATCACGCATACTTGTCCAAGGCGCCTGATTGCCAAGTTTTCACCATTGGACGAAGGTTTTCTCTTTATTTTTCTTTTTGATTTCTTTGGATCTTTTTGATGTTTTTGATGTTGTCCAAGCGCCTGTTTGCCAGGTTTTCGCCAAGACAACTATTTTTTTAGCTTCATTTTGCTACTGTTTAGAGATTTTTTTAGGACTATTTTGCATTGTTTTTGTACTTTTTTTCAGGACTTTTTATACTTTTATGGATTTTCTCAGATAACTGGAATGAACAACCAACCATCAGGCATAGAAGCACCTGAGATGAATGATGTTGATAGGATCATTCAATGGTTCTCCTTTAGGAGTGGAGAGTTGATATGCCCCATAACCGAAGCATGCAGTGACAACATAGGGACCTTGCCAGGTGACTTCAAATTTACCTTTCTTTTCTCAATCTGTGCCCACTTTCTAATTTTCCTTTACCACAAGGTCCCCCACCTGGAATTGGCGTGGGTGGACCTTCTTGTTGTAGTTCCACTTGAGTCTATTTTGGTAGACAATCAGATAATTATAGGCTTGTTGGCGCTTTTCATCTAGGAGATCCAGCTGTGTGAGTCATGCTACTCGATACTCTTCATCATCAACTAGGCCTCTCAGTGATACGTGGAGGGATGTTAATTTGACCTCAATTGGTAAGACAACTTCAGCACCATAGACTAGGGAGTACAGAGTGGTGCCAATAGGAGTGCGGTATGAAGTGCGATATGCCTAGAGGGCAGGATTGATCTGGAGATGCCAGTCATGACTAGTATCATTGAAAATTTTTTTGAGGATTTTGAGGAGGGTTTTATTAGCTGCCTCAACTTGGCCATTACCTTGCGAGAAATATGTACTAGAGAAATGGTGATGGATATGGAGGCGAGCACAAAGATCACTGACGTGTTGATTTTCAAATGGTGTACCGTGATCTATAAAGATGGTGGAGGGTATACCGAAGTGGCAAACAATGTGATAGAGGATGAATTTGGATATCTGGACACTTGTAGTGAGTGTGAGTGGAATTTCTTCAACCCACTTTGTAAAGTACTCCGTAGCTGTGATTATGTATTTGTGGCCTTCAGAAGAGAGGGGAGTAATCTTACCAATGAGGTCAAAACCCCAACAAGAGAAGGGCCAAGGAGGAACAATAGTTCTGAGGTCCTGAGTAGGAGCATGAATCAGATTGGCATGCTATTGGCAAGGTAAGCACTTCTTGACGAACTCACAAGCATCATGTTCCATTGTAGGCAAATAGTACCCTGTGCGTAGAAGTTGCTTGGCTAGGACCATGCCACTTGTGTGGGCACCGCAGATTTTAGCATGTACCTCTTATAAAGCTTGGGTGGCTTCATTTTATCTAAACACCTAGAGAGCACGTTGTGATAGCCTCGACGATAAAGGGTATTGGCTACGAGGGTGTAATAGGAAGCTCTGCGAATAAAGTTTTGGCGTTGGGTCGCAGTGAGGTGAGGAGATATGATACCATTTTGTAGGTAGGCTTGGATATCATGGTACCACCGGGACTGGGGACCAACCAAGACACATACATGATTTGATTCATCATTTTGATAAGCGGGAGCATGAAGTTGCTCAACTAAGAATTTGTATTGCGTAGACTCGTGAGGAATCTCTAGGAGGGAGCCAATTGTGGCCATTGCATTAGCAACCTTGTTCTACAAGCGTGGCACCTGTGTTATCTGCAAATGGAGGAAGTGTTCTTTTAGCTTGTCAACCATCTGTTTATATGGCATCAATTTGTCATCTTTGGTTTGATACTCATCTAGTACATGTTTGATGATGATTTGGGAGTCGCCAAAGACATGTAAGTTTGTGATGTTCCATTCTATAGCCATGCGGAGTCCTGCAATTAGTGCCTCATATTCTGCAATGTTGTTTGTGCAGGGAAATCCCAATTTGAATGACATAGGGATGTAGTCACCTTGAGGTGTGACAAAAAGTATTCCTACCCCTACACCATGAGCTGTGTAGGACCCATCAAAGTAGAGTTGCCAAGTTGGTTATTCTTCTATCATGCATAAATACTCATCTGGAAATTCTATGACCAAAGGATATGCATCTACCAATGGCGTTTCGGCTAGTTGATCAGTGATGACTTGCTCTTTAAGGGCTTTTCTGTCGACATATTGAATATCAAACTCGCTGAGCAACATAACCCATTTTTCCATTCAACTCGTGAGTGTAGTCCTGGAGAGTAGGTACTTGAGAGGATCCACCTTTGAAATGAGCTTGGTTGTATGACTAAGAATATAGTGGTGGATTTTTTGAGTGGCAAAGACCACTACCAGACATGCTTTTTCCATAGGAGAATAATTGAGCTCATAACCTACTAAGGTTCGACTGATATAGTAAATAGCTCTTTCTTTACCTTCATCATTCAATTGAGAAAGGAGTGCCCCTAGTGCTGTTATAGTAGCATAAATGTATAGGATGAGTGGTCAACCAGGTACAGGTGGTACCAAGATGGGTGGATTAGCCAAGTATTCTATGATTTTGTTGAAACTCTTCTAACACTAAGGATCCCACTTGAATGTGTTGTCTTTTCGCAGGAGATGAGTGAATGGTTGGCACTTGTCTACTAGTTGAGAAATGAAATGACGCACGGATTGTAGCTTTCCTTGGAGGCTGCGTAGCTTTCGAAGTGTTTTTGGTGGAGGCATCTCTATGATAGCTTGCACTTTCTTTGGATCGATTTCTATGCCTCGTCTGGATACAATAAACCCCAGTAGTTTGCCTGATGTGACTCCAAAGACACATTTCTTAGGGTTGAGCATTAAGCAGTAGTGTCCAATTCTATCAAAGATGCATTCCAGAACATCTAGGTGGTCTTCTCTTTTTACTGATTTTGCCAAGATATCACCCACATAGTCTTCAAGGATCTTGTGGATCATGTCATGAAAAATGACAGTCATGGCCCTTTGATAGGTTTCCCCAGTGTTCTTTAAGCCAAAAGGCATCATGTTATAGCAAAAGGTGCCCCAGGGGGTTGTGAATGTTGTCTTATGCTGATCTTCTTCTGCAATGTGGATCTGATTGTATCTGAAAAAGTCATCCATGAGTGACAACATCTCATGTCCTGTTGTGAGATCCACAATCATGTCTATGTTTGGTAATGGAAAATCATCTTTGGGGCATGCCTTATTGAGATCTCTGAAATATGTACATATCCTGATTGATTTATCGGGCTTAGAGATGGGCACCATATTAGAAATCCAATCAGAATAGTCAACGGGGAGGATGATCTTGGCTTGTAGTAACTTTTCTAGCTCCGCTTTGACAAGTAGTGCCACTTTACGGTGCATATTTCTGAGCTTTTGTTTGACAGGTTTGATGTTTGGGTCCACTGCTAGATGGTGAACCACCAAGTTGGGATCTAACCCCGACATGTGGGAGTAAGACCATGAAATTTTTTTGATGGATTCCTTTAATAAAGTGACAAGATCACTTTCTTTTGCTTCAGTCGGAGATGCTGCTATGTATGTGATGGCGAGATTCTCTTTGGTACCCAGGTTGACAAGTTTTGCTTCTTCAATGAGAATCGATGACTGTTCAGGCTTGTAATCACAGATCAGAGGAAGAGGAGAATCTTCATCCATTTGTGCCTCAGAGAGGTTTTCACCAGGGGATACGCACTTTGTTTTTACTATTTTATAATCAGATAGCGCCCTAGAGGGGTTTTTGCTAGGGGATCAATTTTTCTGTTTTTTATTTTTGTTTTCTATTTCATTTTTGTGGCTAAAGTTCTCCTCTTCCCCAAAGTATGCCTTTGGGTCCAATTTGTAGACATATGTTGAGTCTTTCCCCTAGTCACTGCTTTTCTCAATTGCTCCCATAAAGCTTAGGAGTGCGTCCTCACTTTGGAACTCATCAACATGTACGACACTTGGTTGGTCCCAGTCTATTAGTTCAGGATGACAGAGGGGAAGGTCAATGAAGAGGATGAAAAGTTGTTGTAGGACAGCATTGCCCAGGAAGGTTTCATCATCAAAAACATCGTCATAGGCTCTCACAACTTTCTCTTTCGGGATATCTTCGATGTCAGCAATTTCACCCAAGGGAGGACAAGAGGAATAGTCAATGAACTCTTTGGTGCCCCCATGCCAAGGCCCAGGTGATTTTCTAGTCAGGTAGGTATAATAGGATCTTTCATTCCTTTCTCTTCATAACCAAGGCCACCTCCTTGGTAGTTCCATTTTTTGGTCACTAGTTTGTGCGTTGCGGGGTACTTATCTTTGAAGTAATTGAGGTAATTTGTGTCCTTGGGTGGTGGATCTTTATACAACCATTGGGTTATGTTTGGTGTCATTTCCTGGCTAGTCAAAGTACCTTTTAATATAAAAGTGGTAGGACCAAATTGTAGTGCCTTGGTTGTCTCTGATTCTTTCTTGCTTAGATTAGGTTGGCAACCTTGAGTGTGAGGATCAATTGGCAGTGCTCCAACTGTGAAGGCATCAGATAAAGTATACTCACCACAACCTTTTTTGTTAATCTTGACCATGGATAAGGTGGAGGAGAGGATTGTTTCTGGGTCTGAATGGCTTCGAGATGAATTGGTGACAGAAGTACCAATATCGATCCTGGGACAGTGACTGGAATGTGGAAAGGATGTTTCCAACACATTACAATATGCGAAGGGCTTGGGATCTGTGCGGGTGGTGATCTCAGTGCCTTTATATGGGAATTTGATGCACTGATGGTATGTGGAGGGGACGACTTGCATAGAATGAATCCATTGGCGTCCAAGGAGGATATTGAAGGGAAGGTTAATATCAACAACATGACATAATGTATCCTGAATAACTGGGCCCACTTGAATGGGCAATGATATGGTGCCTTCAGAAGTACGCTCTAGATTGTCATATGCTTTTATTGTGATGACATCATTTGTTATATTAGCTTCAGTGCAACCCAACTGTTTTATGAATTTTAGAGTGCACAGATTTAGGGATGATCCATTATCTATCATGACATGTTTGATGGTAAAATCTGTAACCATGACAACAATACAGAATGGGAGATTATGATCGGTTTCTTCTGAGGGTATGTATGTTGGTTTAAAGGAGACCCCACAAGATGTAGATAGGTGTCCGACAAGGTTCTGGAAATCAGTGAGGTTGATGTCGCTGGGAACACGGGATTCTTGCAAGGCTTTATTGAGGATCTCTTGATAAGTGGGTGAAGTGTGGAGAAGATCCAGGATGGAAATTTGGGCTGGAGTATTCCCTAGGTGTTCCAAAATGTTGTATTGGGTCCCAACAGATGGGGCGGGATCTGCACCAACAACTATTATCCTACCTCTACGAGTGGTGATTGCACATTGGTTATCGGCACCCTTGACATGGATGACATTGACATATGTCTGGACTTGGGATATGCAGTTGATGAGATTATCGTAGTTGATATAAGCATTGGTATAATCTTTTCTGTCAGCATTTTTTGCTTGTTTACCCTTCCCCTGATCAAAGGACTAGGTAGGATTGCTTGGGCCTATACCTGAAGTGTGTTTAGGGAATGCATTCTGATAAATTTTAAGGCCTGTGTTTGGAAATGATTGGGCAAGAGAGTCCACTTTGATCTCCTTGCGGTCAATGAGATCCTAAATATAGTGTTTCAGCTTCATGCGTTTGAGGGTGGTGTGTCCCTTAACATGGTGGTATTCACAGTACTCATTGTCTTTATACCAAGCTGGCTTAGGAATTGAGTCATCAAATGGCTGTGTTTTAGGATACACGACTTGGTTATCTTGGACCAGCTTGTAGAAGATGATGTCTATAGGTTCACCCAAAGGGATAAATGTGTGTTGTGGTGCATTCAAAGTGTGAGTTCTTTTTTGTCATTGCGGGACTGATATAACATTTGTCTGATTCATAGGACCTTGATAGTTGTGTTGATATGAAGTCCTTGGGGGGGATAGATAGTTGCACCTTGAGGGTGCATGTTTTGCTGGTAAGTTGGCTGGGAATACACGGGATTGGGCTATTGATACATGGGAGGAGGTTGAGGGTACATTGGTGGTGCTTGTTGATAAGTCTGGGTAGGTGCATTAGGACTAGCTACCACAACCTGAATGTGTTTGGTGTCAGTGGCTCCATCTGTTACCGCATTTTTGTTCTTGTTCCAGTATCATGATCAATCATTGTTATGTTTGTCAGGCTGGGATTCTTTGTAGTGCTTGATGGCACCCTCTTCTACAAGACCTCGTTCAAGATCCATACCTTTGATTCTGATGTCATGATAAGTTTGTATACAGTTCATGTGCATGTGATAGGCAAGCTTAGGATGAAGGTTGTTAATGAATATTTTGATAAGATGTTGCTCCGAGGGTTGGTAAGACAACCTTGTAGTAAGCCCTTGCCAGCGCTAAAGATAATTGGCCAGGCTTTCTCCTCCCTTTTGTTTGGAATTGCATAGGTCAAGGAGTGAGAGTTCATTTTTGACATTATGTGCGTATTGGGCCACAAACTTTTCAGATAATTCAGTGAAAGTAGAGACTGTGCCATAATGAATTTTGTAGAACCACTCAAGAGCAGTTCCTCCTAAGCTTTTGGGAAATAGTCTCATGAGGAAATTATCGCTATAGGCCACTTCTTGGCAGGCCATGTAGAATTCTTTCACGTGACTTACAAGATCTTCCTTCCCCTGATATTTATCAAATTTTGGTGTCTCAAAGTGCTTGGGGAAGGGTATAGCAGTGATGGATTGGTCAAACAGATAAGGACACACCTCTTCAAACTTGAACATTTTAGCCTTTGTCCCAGTTTTTAGCTCCTTGAGAGAATTCTTCATTTCCTCCCATTCATGATTGGGGAGGATTGTTGATCGTGATTGCAGGATTTCCTTGAATCTGATATGGATCGAATGGAAAATATGGAGGATTTTATGGGGGATATTGTGGTGTTTGGTATGATGGTTGTTGGTCAACGTATACGGGTTGTTGTGGTGGAAGTTGTGGTTGAGGGGAATATTGCAGTGGAGGAGGTGTTGGCACTTGATAAGATTGTTGCAACTGCTAGAAATATGCTTGTATTTGCTGTGGGGTTGGATAGGTGGGATGAGCCTGTTGCACACCTGTATAGGATGGAGGATAGATGTTTTGTGGTGGAATGCCCCCAGTGGGAACATTGAATTGCTATGGAGGTGGAATTGTTTGCGATGCAGCAGAAGATGGCATGGCTATAAAATTGGTGGAATGAGTTTGTTGTTGTTACACGGGTTGGATAAAAGGATTAGCAAACTGTTGTAGTGGTTGTGCCATGAGGAGATTTGCCCCCTGCATTTGTGGTTGTGGCTGTTGTGTAGTTTAGATAGTGGGTTGTGCAGTTGCGAAGGGGTTGATGGTTGTTGTTGCGCTTGGGATGTGAATGGGTTGGTGATTTACAGCAATTGTTGTTGTTGGGATGTTTGTTGAATGGATTGTTGCTGCTGAATAGGTTGTTGTTGTTGCTGCTGTTGGATAGGTGGGATGGGAATTTGGGGTATGACAAAGGGGTTTGTGGATGGTTACAGTATGGGGGGATTTGGGTTGAACAATGTTTGAGGTAAAAATGTTGGCATTCGTTGTGATTGCGTCGCTGGTGGAGCGAGAAAAGTGGACCCTTGTGGAAATAAGGGTTGGTTATATGCGTTGGTAGGTGGCATGCCTATGGTGAAGAAAGGCAAAATAGGCATGGAAACTTGGGTGCTTTGATGTTGTGAACTGGTTGTCGTACTTTGAGTGGGTTGAGTAGGAATGGGTGGAATGGTGGTTTGTTGTGTGCTAACTGGTGGTAGTGGAAATTTTGCAATGAATGTTGGGATGGCTTGCGAAAGAGGAGCGACTGTGGCTTGCGGAGGTGCCTGCATAGTGATATGGGGTATTGTTTGTGCTACTGATGTGGCATCAGGAGGTGGGGCTCCCAAGGTAGATGAAGGTGTTGTGTGAATGATGGGGGGTGGAATGGACGGATGAACTACTTGCACGAGAAGAGTTCCCACTTGTGGGGCTCATTGAAGTGGATCAAAAACTTCATTTCTAGTGGGATAAGGACGTTCCCCTGGAAGTGCCATAGGTCGTGTGACAAGTGTGGGTATAATCCAAGGTGGAAGTTGAAGTCCTTTTTGTTGTATGTCCAAGAGTACCTGATTGATGTTGCATCCACTCATGGCGTTTACCATGTGGACATGCGCTGGATGGTTGATAAATGTTTCCACGGTACTTAGAGTGGGAGTCTCATTGGTGTCTACCCAGATATGTTCAATTTGATCACTGGGCTGAGGCGCATAAGTAACCATGGCGTTGGTGTTGTCAATCATAGGATTAGATGAGCTAGCAACAAGATTATGATCCATGATCTTCCTCTTCTTAGTGGCTCGTGTGATAGGTGACATGAAATGACTATCCTAAGGGGATATGAGATGCAATATGTATGCATGGATGCACCTAGGAAACTAAGGATGATGATTCTAGGATTAGGATGTGCTTAAGATGATGGATGTGCTTCTATGGATTAAGGATGACTTGACATATGCAAGGATTAAGGGTTGTTTTCCCTAGTGTAGGATCAAGTGGATATGATTGTCTACCTAAGACAAACTTGTGGTCTTCGGCGGACGAGATTCTTTTCTAATGTGAACCAACCTTTTGATCAAGGTGATGAGGTTGCAAAAGACAAAGGAGATTATCCTAAAAAATGCTTAGTTTAAGGAAATTCAAGGATGGGGTTTGATTAAGATATAGGCTTTTAGCAACTCAAAAGGGTATGCAATACCAAGTGAGGGGTGTGATCAAGGATGCTTTGGATGACATTAGGCTGATTAGGATTGATTTGATTAATGCAGGATCATGCTAGGATGAGTGTGTGATGTGTTCCTAAAGATGACAACCTAAGGGAGGTCCTAAAATGCAAGCTAAATGAGCTTAAGAAGAGGAGGAACTTGTGTTTGTTGTGGTAAATTGACTAGTCATATTGTTCAAATCCAACAAAAGCAAAGTTTAGATGATATTTTCCCATGAAATGAGCAACCTTGTTGTTGTAGATCACTTTGTCAAATTCTTCTCATTTATGGATCTCTTGTTTGACAGAATCGATAATGTGTTGGTATTTGGTAGCTTCTTGGGTTGTGTTTTTATGTTCTCTTTGCACGGGTGGTAACGAAATTTTCACCTTCTTATGTTTCTTGGAATCGGTCATGTCCTATAAATAGATCTGATCTTGGATGAATAGTTGGAGGTTTTAGGACATATCTCATAAAAGACCGAATTCTTTGCAAAAGGACGTTGTCTTGATCTTGTTCTAATTTTTCAATAGATTTGTTCCATGGAAAGAACCAATTTTAGCATAGTCAAACCGGAAAAATAACAAGCATGTGTCTGAAAACAATCTGACAAGGGACAAAGCAACCTTGAAGGATACAAGCACGTGACAAACTTGAATGTTCGATATTCTGCTGTGTTTCAGATTTGTCAATATTTTTCAAACACTTCAAGCACAAAATCTACCTAAGGAATTGGCATAGCATGAAAATACTTGCTCGTAAGCTTAGGCACACACACAAGAGTTAATCATAATACGGCCATCACCAAGCATGCAATGGCTCCAGTCATGACATTGTATTATTCGGTTCCAAATGCTCAGGGTGGCACGAATGTACGAGTGATCTTGGGGAAGTTACTATCTTTCTTGCACAAGCATTATCACCTTTTAGGGGTGTTTCGGGTAGCTTCTAAGCCTAGAATGTTTAGTAAGTGTCTCTGTTTGATTGTATCCTCTATGTCCGCGCAAGCACGATTCAGGCATATAGCCCCATAGATTGTCTTGACAAAAGTGGTCATGTAAACATGATTAAGACCGCGAGGCCGCACTTAAGTTAGACGAGAGTCGAGTATAAGTTTAAATGCCAACCGACTCCTGAGACTTTAACCCCAAGGATTAAATTTGATTAACGTGAGTTAGAGTGGTGTGGCTTACACATTGTTCTCACGTGGGTCATTCTTGGGAGATTTTTTTCTCAACCGGCAGGCCCATCTAAAGGTTTCATAGTAACTTGGATTGGCGACAAAAAGGAGTCTGGATTTCTAATTTTCCCACAAGGGGAAAAGAGCATACTCCCCTATCCAACATCATTTTCTCCACAAGCACGCAAGACAAGTTTGTTCTTTCCTAAAAAGATTTAATTATTTAACACAAAGCAAGTGTGTCTAGGTTTCTGATCCTCCCAAAAGGGAAGAGAGCATAATCCCCTAACACTTGCTTTGGATTAGATAAAGAAATCTAACTAATTAATCTACGTGCCTAAGAAATATTAACACAAACACGATCGTTTGGTCGATGTAGATCTGAGGCAACCTGCAATACAAATGTGAGTAGTCTTAAGATTGCGTCTTTGACAAGCGGTGTTGCAAAACAACTGATTAGTAATTCTAAGTTTGACCTTTGACAAGCGTTGAACACACAAGAACCACTTAGCAATTGTTAGTACATGATAAATCCAATTTTGACAGAGCGCAGATGTCGGTTCAAGGCGCAGACGTTGATTCTGGTTTATACCTAAAAATGACAGAAAGCATAAAATAGGATAAAAACACAGAAAAAACTAGAGAGTGGCTATACCAGTCAGAGATGTCAATTTGCAGAGTGCAGACGTCGGTTATGCGCAGACGCCAGTTTGTGAATCGCAGACGCTAGTTTGTGAATCGCAGATGCTGGTTCATGAACCAACATTTTCGCAGGTGTCGTTTTACCTGTAAGCACAAAAAGATAGCAAGAGGCAGCAAACAAAGTTAATTTTTCTCCTTTCTAGTCTTTAATCAGATCAAATTTAGCCATTTCAGACTTTCCAAATATTATAAAGCTAGTGTGTTTTTAAGAAACCTTTAAGATTTGTTCACTTTTAATAAATTTTTAGCATTACGACGCCCTGTGAAAGTGGATCTCTGATAAAAAAATAGAATGCTAAAACATTAAAAGCAGTGAAAAAGACAGTGAATCTCAAAAGCCAAAAAATTAAGTTTGGAAAGTCTGAAATTATCAATGCCAGTCATAAATGACAGTTCAGGTCGCAGACGCTGGTTCAGCGTAGACGTCGAACGATGGTTTAGTAAGAATCAACGTTTGTGCAGATGCCTCTGTGTGAAACGTAGACGCTGATCCACGTTGTTGGAAAAATTTGAAAGAAAGAGAGATAAGAAGTTAGAAATTTTAGGGACGTGGGTCCCACCAAGCATGCCAAAATGTGTATGAGGAATTCTTCAATATGTTGGGAGCAAGCTCAAACATGAAAACATTAGTGGGTTAGCACATCAATTCAAAATCACATGAAAAAGCAAGCAAGCAACAAAGAACTCAACATAACATCAGATTGTGCTTAAAATAAGTAAATTGCACCCTATTACTACTTATTTGATTTTCTCTTCTTGATAGGATGTAGGTGTGCTCTCTCAAACACACAAAATACAATGATCCCCAATGCAAATGCAAGATCTTAATATGCAAGAAGAGAGATTCAAGAGCTAGTATGAAGAACTAGTCTCAAATCTTCTCCAAGATGATATATCTAAACTATGAAATTGATATGCAAGCTATAAGATTGGAAGCTATGATTCAAGAACTATGCTATGAGATGAGAACCATGATTCATTTTAACCAAAAGGAAACTAGCATGTAATATCTAAGTGATTTAAGCATAAATTAAGAGCATATGAAAACATGAAATCTAAAGCTATGAACTTCTAAATGCAAAATAACATGATAACAATGCAAAATTGAGAGATAAAAATATGAGAGGAGAAGGCCTCTATTTATAGAGTTTTTGGAGAGAGGAAGAGGCTTGGATGAAGTGGCACCTATGTGGCATCCACATAAGAGCCACATAGGAGACACATAGACTT